>PVIW01010175.1:0-46089 GCA_004026585.1 Noctilio leporinus
ACATAGGTGTGCATAGGTTCTTATGAATTGGTGTCTCAGGATTCTTTGGGTATAGTCCAAGTAGTGGAATTGCTGGATCAAAAGGCAGTTCCATTTTTAGTTTTTTAAGGAAACCCCATACTGTTTTCCACAGTGGCTGCACCAGCCTACATTCCCACCAACAGTGTATGAGGGTTCCCTTTGCCCCGCATCCTCGCCATGTTAATAAGATTTTTGAAGCAGGTACAATTTCTGATCAAGTTCTGAACAAAATAAAGTAGGATCTTCCCTCATTATCTCATGATTGTATTGTTGGAAAATTCTATGTATATTAGAACTGTATAAAAATGCTATTTCAAAATGTAAAATGAAGTTGGATTTTAGGCTGTTTTTTGTTTTGTTTTTTTTTAACATATATAAATGTTGAGCAGAGCATTCAAGAATTCTGTAGAACGTGGAACAAGGCTTTGTTGCACTCACCTGTCCCTACGCTGTGGAACATAAAGCACCCACAGCCCCCGCCCACCAGCGGTCGGCAGCACCTCCGATCAATTCGGAAAATGCGGGTCCAAGCCAGTCAGATGAAACCCATCAGCCACAGCCCTGACAATGACAGGTTAATCAAACTAGCCCGAACATGACATCGCTGGTTTGCGAAGAGGAAACACGATGTACCGTTGGCCAAGCGGAGATAAGAGAAGTCTGCTAGAGGTTTCGCAGAAAAGTGTCCTAGGAGAGAACCACAGGAAAGAAGGTCTCTTTCTTCTTCTTGTGCTTTACCAATGGCCGTGAGGCCTGAAAATCCCCGACTCATCTCAATGCCAAGCAAAGGACGAAGCCCACAAGCCGGAGGGCAGAGCCAAAAGCACAGTGGAACTCAGCTAAACTTGCATTACGTCACCTCTGGGGGCTGCCCCCTCTCTGGACTTCCAGTTACACGCATCAACCAACTTGCTATGGTTTAAGCCACTTTGACTTTGGATTTGGGTTTCTTGCAGCCAAGAGCACTCGGACACGCACATAATTCCACAAAGACCGAGACCTGGTTAAAACAGCGGCAGGAAACTGCTGTTCCTGGGCCCGAGGCTAAATGGTAAGGCAAGCGGAACGCTCTCCTGTGAAGGGGCCACACAGCCCAAGGCTACTTTCACCAAGCGGCAGGCGTGTTGTGGAAGAAGAGTGACCAGCACGGTTCACACATGCAGCATGTTGAAGGAAACATGTGAAAGGGAAAGGCTATTTCATCTGCAAACAAAAAATGGAGCTACAGGTAACAAAGTAACAAAGCAATTGTGTACAAGGAGTTCTACAGGATGCACTGTGGCCAGATGGGGTAGTAAAACTTGACTAAGCTCCTGCTCCTACAAACTTAACAATTAAAGAGACAAGGCAAAAAGGAAATGCATGCTCACTGAGTTTGGCAAACGAGCAGGAAACGGCAGGTACAGAAGTGGGCTGTCAGCTATAGTTAAGTATGGAAGCTTTTCTGATCATGCCAGGGATTTGAGCTTGCATTTTAAACGTTAATAATACTGGAAGGATGTGGGACATGATAGAAACGGTACATTATAGAAAGAGGAAAAGTTAAGTACTTGGGAACATGAGGGGAAATTTTGGTAACGCGCAGCTGAGATGGGAGCAGGTGAGGCTCTAGATGGTTCCACTGCCGGATTCATGACAGACAGTAGGGGGATAAGAAAACGCAAACTCAGTAGCTGCAGATAGAGCCTCAGTCTGGAAGCCCTGTTCCAGCACATCCTGGCTGTTGGGCCCTGGACAAGCTGCTTGCTCATCCCTCCCTCCCTGTGCCACTTCCCTTATCCCGTAATGGGGAAGTGCGGTGGGAGCAGGGGACGCGTGAGGTGGGAGCAGGGGAAGCGTGAGGTGGGAGCAGGGGAAGCGTGAGGTGGGAGCAGGGGAAGCGTGAGGTGGGATGGGGGGGAAGCGTGAGGATGAATGAAATCATGCCTGGAAAGTGACTTGTATTATCGAGAGGTGGTTAATTACTGAAGTTAGTATCACTTTTAAATCCCTAAGCAATACACCCTAATTAGTTTCAGAGCAATTATAAGGAAAACATATAAATTTGATATACCTATTAAGCCAGATTTGAAAATAAATAACACCTGTTTTTTAAATAGCCAATTGCAACCCATTTAAAAAAGAAAAAACCTTAAATTGAAAGAAAAACAATGATATACTAAGAAAATGGATTATGATTAGGAGATTATTAATACATTTATTGGTAGTGTTACTGAATTCTGAATGCAGAGAATAAAGTACAAAGAAATGAGGACTTAAATGGAAACATCTTTAAAAATGCAATATACATACATATGTGTTTACTCAATTTTACATATCTGTTTAGGTTTACAACCAAATGTAAAGCTAATTCCACATCTTTCATTCTGAATATACTTGGATTTCTAGTGTTGTGGTGTTCTCCATTCTAAAATCCACTGTGTTTTCCATATTTACACCAAGTAAGATTTCTTTTGTTTATGTCTAACTTAAAAGCAAGACTGTGAGCTGATACTGAAGTAGGCAGGTAAATCAGAAATTTAAAACAGCGCTTTAAGGGAGATAAAACCACCTCAATCCTACATATATAAATACAAAAGACAATAACAAGAAGCAAGAAGAATCACAGAAACACCAATTCTATTCTAAAATATAAGTTCTAATTCTAGCAACCATTCAATTAGCAGTAGCTTAGATATATTTGTTCTAAAAGGTAATACTATTCTTTCATTACAGTTTTCTGACTATACACAATGAATAATTATCAAGTCTTAATTTTCCTTTTTAATAACCCAAGAATATGATTTATACATAACAGAGTCATCTACAAAAGAGGCCTTCAAACATATTGCTAAAGGCTGCAATATAGTTTGGCGGCAGCTTTCAATTTAAATAACATTACCATTCATAAAGCATTTCTGACACCCAGCACAATTGCGTTTGTTCAGAAATACTCCATCCCTCCTGCCATCAGGGAGTTACTGACATGGATGAAATCAAGGCAATTCTGCAGGGCGTCTAACAGGACGGCATATAAACTGAAATAATTACAAACTATGATACAATTGTGACATGGCAAGCTTATAGAACTGAATTTTCCACTATAATAATAGCATTACAAAGTTACGGTGACAGTTAAGTATCAGAATTACTTTCTTCTGCTAACTATTGAATAGAGAAAGCTTTCTGACTAGTTTCGATAACAGGCCATCTTTGAAATAAACACTAAGGGCAAATGAAAAGTGAACAAAACGAACTCTTCATTTTTTTACAGAGAATAGCATCAAGTAAAGCAGTATACAAAAAACCCAAAATATCCTAAAACAAATAAATGTAAGATCAAATCAATCATTTTTTGAAGAAAATATAGTTGACTTTGAAAGTTCTATTTGGTTTGCAACTAGATTGCAAGTATTGAAATAAACCAGGCAGATTCCAACAATACTGAGTTACTATGTGAGATTTACAAAAAGCACTTCAAATACTTTTTCCTCTATTCCCAGAGACTAAATAAAAAGGGACTCTTGTAAAAACGAACAAAAACAAAACAAAACCACCAACCAAAACTAATCATAAAAGAAAACCTTTTTCTTTTTGAACATTTCACTTTAGTTGGTTCTATATTAGGTAAGGTTTCTATAGCAAGGACTTGCTTTATCTTTCTTTAGCCATTTCCATGTTTTTATCAAACCAGGCTGTGTGTTCCTAAGAAGTCATGTTGAGTCAGAGGTAGCTTTGGGATACATATGCTTGACTACCGTATGTAGTTAGTTCAAATGGACCCATCATTCTAAAAGGATTGCAATGTGTACAAGGAAAACACATCCAGCCCTCACTGCCTTGCACTAAGAGAACCGGTTTAGAAGCTGAGCAACACCGGACGCCAGGAAGCAGGCCGTGCCTCCTCTTCTGTGAGCTCCTTAATGCACCAGCTCAGGCTGGTTTTCCACAAAGGGCAGCACCCCGCTCACATAGTAGGCAATGCCAAGCGACAGCAAAGCAATGACAAAGATCAACAGCAAAACCCTCCAGAAGCCCAGGTCCTCTACGAACTCCTGCCATGTGGTGCGGAAGCTGGACAGGACCCCTTCGCCTTGCTGCAGGTTTGGGTTGAGGAGAGAATGGCTTTCCATGGCACTGAAAAAGAAGCAAAGAGAAAGTAAGCGGGCCTGAAACACATTTCACTTATTCTAAAACCATGAAACAGCAGGAACCGTATTATTTAGAAAAGAGCCACTTTCAACACAATATTCACAGGAAGAAAACTGACATTTGCACATATACTCTCACACACTCGTGCACTGATTTACGTATCTGAACAATCTACCGTAAACTGTAAATTGCAAAACCATAATAATTATGCTTCTTGGTTTTGTAACTAGAAGATTCAAAGTTAAAAGTCTTTTTTTAATAAAAATAGAAGTCCCAAGCAAGAGTCCTGAAGTTGGCCAAATGAGTTGCTGCCATCAGATACCAAACCAAAACACATTTAATTATTTTAAACTTAGAAGAATTCAAAATGAAGATTCATAATTTGAGAATTCCTGTTTAAAACATGAGGGGCAAATCTAAAAAAAAAAAATCACTCAATATAGTGTGTGACTCTTAAAGTTAAAAGGGAATTTTTTTTTTTTTAATTTTATTGTTGTTGTATTACATCCATCCCCTAAAAGGGAATTTTTTCAGTTCAATAATATGATCAATGAAGGAATTCCTTCTTTTAACTGTAATTCTCTAATAATGGAAGCTTACTCAGTCTGTTGTACATTTGAACAAGTTGACTCATCAGGAATTCTTTTTAAGTTTCTTCCCAATGGTTTTAGTTCTATCTTGTATAATACATAGAATAAGTTTTCTTCTCTTCTGTATAAAGGCTGAATCTAGTTGAAATAAAGTAACACAAGTACCATAAAACCATTGATTCTGGTTCTCAGGACTCTATCAAGGAGAAGTATGACTGCTATAAGTAGAAAACAATGTGTGTGACTTTGGTGTGTGAAAGCCCCACACTGCGATCAATTCAAAGCTCAAAGGGATTAGCACCCATAATGATGTCACCACACGCAGGTCCAATAGCAGGCAATCCTACAGACTAAAGCCACAATGGCCATCATCGCATGTAACAACTACTGCTTAGAACAAGTCATTGCTACCCTTCCTAAACACTTTCTCTTCATATTCTTCCAACTATCTGGATACAGAACAAAGCAAATACCATAAAACAATGTCTCAGAGTCTGGTTCACTATGTAAAATTAGCAGCTTTCTAAAACCTATCGCTTTATTTTACTTCTCAACACTGTTCACCAGCGGTCCTTCAGCCTTTACTAATGTTAGAGGTCTTCTTTTATCATGAAAAACGGACTTCCAAATGGGCCCATTTGCCTGACATCCAATTTTTTTTTTCATATTAAAAGATGTTTATTCTCTGAATGTAAGATGACATTTTCAGTGGGAATCTAAAACAATACAAAAACTTAGGAAAACTTAAGTTAGAAAATCAGATTAGAACATTGAGAAGGTTTAAACACATAAAACAATAAATTGATGGAGAAGGTCAAAGTTAATTCTGACATATAAAATTTATTGACTATACCTGAGCTGATATGCTTTCATACTCAAAGATGTAAAATGAGATCATGTAAGCCTTCTCCAGGAGCTCATGACACTCCGCATTTCAGAACTTTCTATAGTGACTCTGTGCAATGAAATGTTTTCTGCTGTCTACGGAATACCCGATTCTAATAATGGCACTGTGTATGTGTATGTGTCATTTATATTTATTTTCCTGCACCTATAAAGTGAAAAGGAACCAGATTAAACTTAGGATATATGGAGGAGTGGGAAAATATTCTTCACCAATTTGATTTATATAGGCCTTTAAGAAATTTTGCAACAACCACTTTAAAAAGACAACTAAGCTATAGAACAACCAGCATTCAGAACTGTCAAAAATTGAGCTGAATGGAACTCCTACAACCATGGAATTTAAGCAGAAACCATGTCAAGACTAGTAGGAGAGGTGAAGACATGGAATGGGCTGGTCCCACACCCATGTATGGTGGGTAGAAATCAGAAACGAGGGGTCCCAGCCCCACACCAAGCCCCCAACCCAGGAATCCAGTGTAAGGAAGTAAAGTCTCCATAACTTCTGGCAGTAGAAACCGGTGGGGATTGAGACTATAGAAGACAGAAACTGCTGGAATCCCAGGCGGTTCCTCTTAAAGGACACAGACTTACTTGGACTTATTCCCTCTGAGCTCCAGTGGCATCAGGGACAAACAGGGAATAACTGAATTGTCTGGCATCAGGGAAAGACCTGGTAGGGCAGCTTTCTCCCAGACAGAAGTGCTGGCAGAGGCCATATTTCTATTTCCGAGCCCTCACCTGACAGAGCCACAGAGCCAGTAGACAGGCACTATATCTGAGACTCCATCAACCTGGCTCAGTTTGCCCCACCCTGGTATTTCCTGAGGCGCTGCTCCACCCAACTTTCAGGCCCACCCAAGCTGCTTCTAATGGCTTTTCCATATGAATGGCTTGTCTTGGCCCAGGCTTCACATTTTCTTAAGTTCTTTCAAACAAGTGGCATCTGGCTCCAATGAGCCCCATACCTCTTGCTAAGTGGCCCCAGGCCTGGTACTCAACAGCAGCTGGCCTTGATTCACCACTGGGCCTCTTCTAGGCACTGCCAAGCCCAGCACAAGTAGCAGCCATCTGCAGACTACTTTGTAGATAATGATGTGTGACCTGGACAGAACACAGGTGGCAGCTGACCTTGGATGTGCTAATAGCCATCAAGGCTCAACTAAATAAAGGAGGAGGGTGTACACTGCCCACACAATGGGCACTCCTTGAGGACCTAGCCTGGGTCACAGGGGAGGGTGTGCCACCCTACAGGACACCTACTACTTTAGGCCATTCTATCAAGCTTGGGAAACATAGTAGCTCTATCTAGTACATAGAAACAAACAAAGAGAGGCTGCCAAATGAGGAGACAAAGAAACATGGCCCAGATAAAAGAAAAAAACAAAACTCCAGAAAGGAACTAAACAAAATGGAGATAAACAATCTATCAGATGCCAAGTTCAAAACAAAACACTGGTTATAAGGATGTTCAAGGAACTTAGGACCTCAACAATATAAAAAAGATCCAATCAGAAATAAAGGATATACTAATTGAAATAAAAAACAATTCATAGGGAAATAATGGTAGAGTGGATGAAGCCAAGAATCAAATCAATGATTTGGAACATAAGGAAGTAAAAAACAACCAATCAAAATAGCAAGAAGAAAAAAGAATCCAAAATAAACGAGGATAGTGGAAGCAGCCTCTGGAACAATTTCAAATGTTCTAACACTCACATAATAGGGGTGCCAGAAGAAGAGAAAGAGCAAGAAATTGGAAATCTATTTGAAACAATAATGAAAGAAAACTTTCCTAATTTTTTGAAGGAAATAGACATGCAAGTCCAGGAAGCACAGAGTCCCAAACAAGATGGATGCAAAAATACCCACTCCAAGACACATCATACTTGAAATGCCAAAGGTTAAAGACAAAGAGAGAATCTTAAAAGCAGCAAAAGAAAAGCAATTAGTTTCCTACAAGGGAGTTCCCATTTAGACTATCAGCGGATTTCTCAAAGGAAGCTTTGTAAAGTAAAGAAAATGGCAAGAAATATTCAATGTCATAAAAAGCAAGGACCTACAGCCAAGATTGCTCTATCCAGCAAAGCAATCGTTTAGAATGGAAGGGCAGATAGTTTCCCAGACAAGAAAAACTAAAGAAGGTCATCATCACCAAACCATTATTTATGAAGTATTAAAGGGACTTATTTAAGAAAAAGAAGATCAAAACTATGAACAATAAAATGGCAATAAATACATATCTATCAATAATTGAATCTAGTCCTGGCTGGTGGCTCAGTGGATAAGGCAACGGCCTGCAAACCTAAAGGTCGCTAGTTCAATTCCCAGCCAGGGCACGTAACCAGGTTGCAAGCCAGGTCCCCAGCCAGGTCCGTAGCTGGAGGCAGGTGAAAGGCAACCATATGCTGATGTATCTCTCTTTCTCTGCCTCTCTCCCTTCCCCTCTCTCTGAAAATAATAAAATCTTTAACAATAATAGTAATAACTGAATCTAAAAAACAAACTAGGCAAACAAGAACAGAGACAGAATCATGGATATGGAAAGTGTTTTGATGGTTGCCAGAAGGGAAGGGGATGGGGGAGAATGAGTGAAAGGTGAGGGGATTAGCTAATACAAATAGGTAGTTACAGAATAAACTGGGAATAAACGGACAGTACAGAAAATAAAGTTGCCAAGGAACTCATTCACGTGACCCACGGACATGAACCATGGTGTAGGGATTACCTAAAAGGAGGGTCGGGGTGCTGAGTGGAGGGAGGGCAAAGGGGGAAAAACTGGGACATCTGTAATAGCATCATCAATAAAATATAACTTAAAAAACATACTAACCTAAAACAAAATATACCAAGCAAGGTCTCAAAAGTAACTAGCAAAGGTCTCAAAACTAACTTTTAGACATTTCTCATAGAAAAAAAAAGCTTCAAGTAATTTACTACTATTTTTTAGAAAGATGAAAATAAATTTGAAGTTATTTTGGAAGAGTGTAATTTGTGACAAATAATGTATACAATGTTATTAAAATGCTATGGCACTCTGACAGTGGATCCAAAGTACACGCGTGAGAGAAAAAGGGCTTACAAATGCATCTTTGACTTCCTGCTTATTTTATCTACTTACCAGGTTTCAGTGATAACTCATGAGACTCATGCACTATTCTAGAAGTAAAACTCTTTAATTTTTGTGCACAGTAATAAATATTTGAAAGTATCTAAATAAAACAGTCCTACGCTTGAGAGTGGAATTAATAGTTCTTTAGGAATATCCCATCCAGCACAAGAAGAGACAGGAAAGCAATCATGATGCAAAGGAACTGAAGTGTGAATGATAAAAAATAGAAAGGATTTCATTCAGAATTCAAAGAAACAATGATGGTGATAGACTACGTGGTCTACATGATCCTAAACACAAACCTGATCAATCAGCTACTGGGTCAACAGTTGAGGAAGACCCCTGAAATATATCCTGCTGAAAATGTGGGGGAACCTATAAAAAGCACATGGTCCTTACCTGGTATCGTCTGGAAGGCTGAAACTGCATGGTAGTCAACGAGCTACACGCTAGTACAACACAGTCTGGCCTACTGACTATTTGCTGAGCCAATGACTCGAGGAGGAAAAATGGGTTGTCACCTTCTCAAAGTTCCCTGAACTGTGCTCTGAACTGCTTCCAGATGAGAAATGGTGAGAGGTTGAAGACTTGGTCCATCACTGCATCTTGAAACTACCTTTCCGGTCTTTTCTAATATTGTCCAAGTTCTTAGCCTTACTTATCCTTCTCTTCCTTTTGAAATCCCATTCCTTTCCTTTTGTGACCTGTACTAAAATTCTCACACTCCTGTTTCCTTCCCCCACGCTCCGCTCTTAGCCACCTCTTCTTCCTTGCACCGGTGATGCAGCAGGTTTCCTTGCACAAAACACTGCGTGCATGTGGGCACATAGTACTTTCTGTGACTAGCCTCTCAATTGTAATCTGGACCCAGAGGGACCTACATAAAGTTCAAAGAAAGTATCAAAGCTCTGTATTTGAAAGTAAATAAATAAAAAGCTCACAAAGTTGTCATAAAAGATCCAGGAACTTAAAGTGACTTGCCCATTAAAAAATTATATCTTAAGTACCTTTCACTCTCAGCTGTCTGCATGGTCTCCAGTTTTGAGTGGGTTCCTCTGTTAAATCCTTTTACCTCCTGTTCTTCCAAAGATTCCAGCAACCGGATGACATCTTTATTCACACCTCTGCGCTTTGCCAGAACTAAGGGTGTAGCACCTTGATGATTGCTTTAAAAAGGTAATAAAAGTAAAGAGGTCATTGCAGTAGTTGTATTATGTTGTTAGCACCTACTTTGTAGATAGTGAAGAAGTATAAGCCCAATTAAGTTAAAATTAAAATTCAGAGCAGAACCAATGGTCAAGCTGAAATCTGAACTGGGAGTTAACCTATTTTTTTCCTTCTACAGACAAAAGAAAAGGCATATACAGGTAAAAGAGTGAATAAATGAGAATAAAAGAAAAAAAGGGCATCTTTACAGATATTAATTGGAAAGTCTGATTCTAGATTCATTTTTGATAGTTACACTTTATGGAAAGAATGTTTATATTTTTTTAAAAGTCTATGAATAAAAAAATTCCCAAATACAACCAAATAAGCTACTTTGATTTACCTATTTAACACAAATAATGGGACAGAGCCCAACTAACACTGAATCTGCAGTCAATTCCCACAACATACTGGCTGTATGGTAGCAGAAGCACTTACATTCTTATTCAGATTTAGGGGTATTATGGGACCAATAAAATAGGGCAACATGTAACTATAGTTTAAAGGTCAAGCTCAGCTTTAACAGTGGGCCGACATCTTTCCTACCAACGAAAGGAAGTTCCTCTAAACTAAACAAAGATAACCACTTACTGAAATTGTTCAGCATAAAAAGAACTCCGAGCCCCTCAGAGAGTATGAAGCTAGCATGGAACATCATCGTAAGACAGAAGGCAAACAACTTTTGGAATCTGGGTTCCAAATTCAAATTCTAGCTACGTGACCTTTGTTTAGTCATTTAAACCTTGTCTCAACTATTCCATCCATGAAATGAAGATAACTCCTACTGCAAGAACTATTCATTCTGAGGACTGAATGAGCTAAAATGAGTAAACACAGCGCCCAACCCATAACAGATTTTAGTTCTTTTTTCCTTATCTTGCAATACACAATTAACAGCAGAGCCTAGCTGCTAGTTTCACAGAAGAATTTACACTGCTTCAGCATGAATCTAAAAGTCAGCCCCTTGCCCTGGCTGGTAGCACAGTGGGTAAGGTGCCGGCCTGCAAACCCAAAGGTTGCAGGTTCGATTCCCCAGCCAGGGCACATAATCAGGTTGCAAGCCAGGTCTCCAGCCAGGTCTGTAGCTGGAGGCAGGTGAAACCCAACCATACATGGATGTCTCTCTCCCTCTCTGCCTCTCTCCTTTCTCTTTCTAAAAATAATGAAATAAAATCTTTAAAAAAATTAAAAAATAAAAAAATAAATAAAAGTCAGCCCCTTGATCCCTCACTCCCCTAACAAGGTTCCCTTGTTCTCAGTGCCTTGCTAAATGTGTAACGACAACTGATCAATAAGAAAATAAAATCAACAGACTCCAAGATTAGCCCAACTGGTTGACAGACTAATAGGAAGAAATGACTAGACTTCAAAAACCACAGAGAACTTACCAGATATCAATTTTGAGTCCATTGGAAACTAAGAATTGAATAGTATCCACATGACCACAGAGATGAAGAGCTGTGTTCCCTTGATAATCTGTGGCCAGGAGGTCAGCACCAAATTTATGCAGTAATTGACAGATGTCCACGTTCCCACGAGCAGCTGCAAGGTGAAGGCCTGTTCGGCCCCTGCTGTCACGAATATTTGGGTCAAAGCCACTTTCCAAAAGCCTCTTGGAATAGTTAAAGTCTCCATCAATACAGGCTTGTAGCAAGGGCACATTGGTCTGAGAAGAATCATTTACAAAAACATAGGACATGGTTCTGATGTGGTGGATGCCTGTAATGAAATACCAGGTGAGTGAGATTTGGTGAAGGCGAACTGAATCGAGCCATCATTTAGAAAAGGTGCTTTTAGAAAAGCACCTTTTGTTATCCTTCTTGGCCTCCTGACTCTAATAAATTACCTCACCAAACAGAAACAACAAAGTTATCAATTATATTTTATTTTCCATTAAAATGTCTTATTTCCTTCCTATCTTCTGGGTCCAAACTGCAGTTAAATTACTATAAAGTTTTATTTTGCTTTTCATCACATAAAGATTAAAATATTTTTAAAGTTACGCCTGCTATAACCACTTAGACTTAAGGTTATTGCACTGTCAGGAAACATAAATACATGATGCTTAGACTCCAAAGAACCACCTCTACACACGTGCACTACCGCTGATCAAAATTCTTATTTAAGACAAAGTAATTCTTTCACATGTTTGCTTCTCATTGCATTTGAGATATTCTATATGGTAAACACAACCATCTTCTCAAAAGTTAACTAAATTAGCATAAAAACAGCAAAATAATACTCAAGGCCCAGCTAAATAGTTCACAGCACAAACTTCTAATTTTAGCAGAAACAGAAAAGCTGAGGAAAGCAACAAAGTTGATTTAAAAATTAGAAATATCATGGAATCAATTCAGATTGTCCATCTTTTTAAATCCTTTTCCACACTGTTCTTTGATTATCTGCATATTTGACTTTACCAAACTCCCATTGTCTGAAGACTGAGAGATACAGAAAACCAGGTCTGTCTGGGAACAGAGAGGTGGGACAAAGGCAGCAGTCCCAACTGTGTCACTCTTACAGTTTATCCACCTGAGTAACACAGCTTCACCGGACAGTTTGTCCACATCTCTTCCCTGCCCCAGTGGTCTCTCCGGCTCTCTCTCTCCTCCCACCTCTCTTGCTTCATGTAAGAATAAGTAAAAGCCTGACAAATCTTTACTAAGAAACTGAACAGAAAACAAAGCAAAACAAGAACACACAAAGGCAGAGACTGGTATGTTTATGACAGAGGTGCTTCCCACTCTGAGGTCACTTGAAGGTTAGTCAGAGATGGACTTGGCTTGTAATGTATCAGCCGAAGTTTTCCTCTCCGGGACACTAACGGAACTGGACGCAAGGCCACCCTGTTCTTGCAACTAACCTCCAGGGTATCAGGAAAGCAGGGCTGTGGGGTTTGAGGAGATTCCCGGCCCTCTAGCCTGGGGAGCCTGTACGCTAGAGCTCTGCGGCTGTCACGGGTCCTCCGTGCAGAGGGAAGCAAGACCAGACGCTGAAGGCTGCTGCCCAGCCAGCCACTGCACCAGGGCTTCTACCCAACTTCTTTAATCTTCCTAACAACTCCGTGATCAGATTTACTGGACCTGAATTTGAGTAATGAGTTATTGAAGGATGCGAGGCCAAGAAAATGACCCAGTCTCATTACTCTTTCAGAAAGACGGCTTCGTTGGCAGTATGGAGGGGTGAGATGGGCGAGGGTCGGGACTGGAGACAAGATGAATCAGGCAAGACATGAGGAGAGCCTGACCTACGGCAGCGGGCGGAGAAAAGGGAGCACGCTGCTTAGGGACATGTAAGATAAACTTAGCACAGCTTGGATATGGAAAGTGGGAAGGGGCGGTTAAGGATAATTCTAAACAAGGGGAAAATTTGCTTATGATTAAGAATTGCAGAGATCAAGATAAAAATAAACTCCAGGTTATGACATTATACAATGATTTTTACAGAAATTAACATGATGAGAAGAAATTATCCATAAAACTATCAAGTATTTTCTTTTGAGAGTAATTTTCCTATTTTTCCCTACAGCATTCATTAGATTGGATCATTAAAAGACAAAGCCATGACAAATTTAAAAAAAAATAATACACAACATAAGTGCTTTTCAAGAAGTATGTGTTTTGATTAAATTGTGTATGAATAGCGTCTGAGAAACAATTTACTTGGTGTTTTCGGTTAAAACGCAGTAAGAATTCTTGTGGTTTACAGACTGGGATTCTTTTGAATGTTGGCTCAGTGGGGGAAAAAAGCCTTTCTTGTCTATTTTTTAAGAAAGAATAAGTATACTACTATGCTTTGTGAGTTTCTTTGTGTTCTTGAGAAGCTGCTAACCTTACCCCCAAATTTAATAAGTTCAATGACAGATAACATTTTTCATTTTGATTAAAGACCTGAGTCTATCTTACAGCAAGGCCACAACAGAAAATACTCACGTAAGCCTTAAGATTAGATCTTTTTTCAGTGGTCACCTGGCAGTTTCTCTGAATTCTTAAGAAGGTTCAACAGGATATCCAGACACGTAATGGCAAGGGATCTACAGCAAATAGAAAATTCAGTTATAACAAAGGTATGGCGGTTCTGAAAAAGGACTCACTGTTCTAGTAAACAAGCCAGTGGGGCCTGACGACAGTCTACAAAAAATCTCAACTTCTGTTCTAGTGAAGGAACTGACGAGTAATAAAAATGAAAAGGAAGAAGAAGAAAAAAGGCTTAAAGAATGGTTCTGTTGCCCACAAACAAGAAAGACTGGTTAGAAAGATAAAAGAAAAAGGATCAGATTATGTATCATCAGTAGAGAAAAAAACTGAGCTCCAAAACTTCACTCTAAGTCACTGGAATGCAGATGCATCTTTTTCTGGTAACGGTGGCTAGACCTCCTCCTCAGATTCTGTGTGAGAAAAAACTGGCTCACCTCTATCTGCAGTCTTTTCCCACGGCTGACACCCCACCCCCAACCGTGCTGCTTGCTGCCCCACCTTGGCTTTTGCTGGAGTCCGACCAGCCACCCCCGCCCCACCGCCCGGCACACAGAGATTTCGAGAGTGCCATCTGTCCCTCTGCACTATTCTCCTGAGGGATCACGTCAGAGGGGTCACGGACAGGAAGTATGGACCATGAAAAGTTAATATTAATGTGTTAAACAAACATTTACTGTGTCTAAAATGTGTTAGCACCATGCTAAGTGGTGGGGTAGATGAGGGGGACCCAAAAAACCTGGAATTTTTTAAATTAAAAATTGTGTCTTTTTTTTTCCATGTTTCAACTTCAGTCACCTACAAAGGCCTCTCCGTCTGGTGCAATACACCTACTGAGACTTTTTTCCACTGCTCAGAACAGTTTTTGAACTTGTCAATTTTGATGCCTTTTAGTGCTTCTGCCAATTTTTTGTTTCACTGCTTCTGCATTGGCAAACTGTTTCCCTTTGAGGACTTCTTTCATTGGGGAAACAAACAAACAAAAAGCTGCTTGGGGTGAGATCGTGTGAATAGGGAGGGTAGAGCACTGGATAATGCTGTTTTGGCCAAAAACTGCTGAACACTCAACGTGGTGTGGGGTAGGTACAGTCCTGTATCACCCTCCACGACGTGGGCAAATGCATTTTAAAGAGTTTTCAACACAAGAAAACCACTGAAGCTGAACCTCTCACAACAAGGCCGGCTGGTGCACTGACCCAGATGGGTTCCTAGAACACTCACCTGGCGGGGGGGATGCCTCCAGAAGGTAAGTCCATTTTTGTTTTTGTTTTATGAGGGTCCCCCCTCGTAAAATCTAAATCCCCAATTTACAGCTCTGGCTAAAATTCAGGTTAACGTTTCCCTGTCATTCATGTTCATGGTCATCAAATCCCTTTAAATCGGTTTAGAGAGAAATAGTTAAAGGCACTTCATGAAGCTCCATTTGCAATATGTGAGTCAGGTTGTATCAGAAGGGCTATCAGTGCCGGGTTGGAAGTGAAGACCAGGACTGACAAACTGCATGTGAGGACCAGTCCCACATACGTGACAACAAATGACCTGATGACTGATAATACACAAAGCATTTACCTTCCTTGATTGTTCCCTAGTTTCCTGCAATTCTATAATACCAACTTGGCCAAACTTCATACCACAGAGCCACTTAATTGATTTCTTTGAACAAATACTCCAATTTACCTAAAGCCTGGTATTTTCCTTTCTTATCCTGAGCCCTAGAGCTAAGTCTCCATAACTAAAGCCTCTCTAACATGTCATCTGGCTTTAATTTTCCGTGTTAAAACAGAGGAGAGGGTTAGTCTGAAGATAGTAGGGTTCGCATTATGAAAGGGACAGGTTTTGCTTGATCGTATCGCTAACCTCCACTTCCCCCAGCAATCTTCATTTCCAATATCCACAGAAAGACATTACTTCTGCCATATTATTTTGATATGACAAGGGCCCCTCAGAAAATAAACTTGATCAAATTACAGATTTATGTGACTTCAAACTGTATTATACAAATGCAATAGATCTAATTCCTAGAAACCTGCCAAGAAAATGTCTAAGACCCCAATTAGAACTTAGTCGCTAGAAATCTATTTATAGCTTCCTCAAAAAGTTGTGGAAGTAAACAAAAGTCAGAACACATACTAACCATTGTCCAAAAGATAAAAAGGACTGAACATTTTTAAACTAAGCCTTTCATTTTGAGATAATTATAGATCCACATGCAGCTGTAATACAGAGATGCTGTGTCCCTTTTACCTAGTTTCCCCCGATAGTAACATCTTGCAAAAACTATAGTACAACACCTCAACCAAGATATTGACATTAAAATAGTGAAGATGGCCCTGGCTGGTAGCACAGTGGATAAGGTGCTGGCCTGTGAACCCAAAGGTGGCTGGTTCGATTCCCCAGTCAGGGCACATAATCAGGTCTCCAGCCAGGTCTCCAGTCAGGTCCGTAGCTGGAGGCAGGTGAAAGGCAACCATACGTTGATGTCTCTCTGTTTCTCTCCCTCTCTGCCTCTCTCCCTTTCTCTCTTTCTGGAAATAATAAATAAAATCTTAAAAAACAAACAGTGAAGATGCGGCACATTTCTATCACCATACAGATCTCTCATGCTGCCCTATACAGCCACACCTATTTCCCACCCCATCTTTATCCCTGGGAAGCCACTACTCTGTCCTCCGTTTTTATACTGTCATTTCAAATATATAAATGGAACTGTACAGTATGTAACTTTTGGGATTGCTTTTTATTTTTCCACTCAGCATAATTCTCTTGAGATTCATCCAGGTTGTTTATATCAAAAGTTTGTTTCTTTCTTATTGCTAAGTAGTATTCCATGATAAGCACATACCACAATCTGTTGAACTGTTCACCTATCAAAGGACATCTGGCTGTCAAGCTGAAGCTTCTAAACATCCACAGACATCTTGTGATGTGAACAAATAACCAGGAGTGAAATGGCTGGGTGTATGGTCACCTGAAGATTTCGACAAAAAGACTGTAGAGTCTAAAGGGGCCCACGTTCCCCATACTGCAAAAAAAAAGGAAAAATGTCAGGTGGTCTTCAGAGCCATTTGTCTGAATGTCTCACGGAACTAGGAGAGTAAGAGGAACTAGGAGAGTAAGAGGAAGAGTTCACAGGACCAAGCATTTGAAAGGGCTCAGGTAGGTGCTCTGCTATTTACCCAAGGGAGTCATAACTATTCCACAAGGCGAGTTAGAGGCACTAATGCATGAGTGTGAATGGGGAACTAGTATCTTTCAAGACTCAGTGGGGAGTCTGTTCCCCCGTGAATGATACAGAAGCTACACATGCTGAAAGCTGCCTCTGGAGGTGTCGGGTGCAGGAGGAGAGACCTAATACAGTCTGACCCTCCTAAGAGGGTCTACTTTGAGAAGTGCACAGCACTCTACAGAGGCAGTTGTTCTACAGTCAGGGGCTGTTCAAAGAGCATGGCTACTCCATCCAGAATCTATTTGGAGCTAGAAAGCCTGGGTTTGAAACCAACTTCAGCTACTTACTAACTGTATAACTTAAGCAGCCAAAAATAATAATGACTACCCTTCCAAGACTGGACACAGATTTGGGGTCCAGTACTCTGCTGTACTGAAGACAGCTTGCATAGAACATTGATGGGCTGATAACACAACAGCTTCTAAACATAGGTGACCTCTAGTGGGGAGTAAAGACCTCCAGGAAAGAAAAAGAACTGGTTCCTGGCTGAGGAAAAACCACAAGAGTATTCAATAATAGGAATTATCAAGCCCCCAAGAGCCCTCTGCTTATTCATTACAGTCCTGTTCCCAAGGGACAGTATCTACTGACTGTTTCAAAGGCCCACTCACTGGGATTGTTAAAAGCAGGGCTTTGGTGGTCAGGTCTTGGAAGGCTGGTGCGGCATTATTTCAAATTCCTAACCCTGTGCTCTGTGGCACAGCCTAAGAGCCTTCAGGAGGATGGATGAGGCAGCCATCCAGAACTCGGTTGGTTACAAGAGATCCTACCAGCAAATAGTTGACTCAGGCCAAATAACAAAGCACTAATGAAGTTTTTGGTGTCAGCTCTTGAGCCATTGACTTGATGAAGAGTTCTTGTTAAAATTCTTTTTCTTTTATGTTAATCTTAGGTCAATCTGAATAACTTTAAGATAATATTCTTGATGGTTAAGAACTAATGGAAAAAACATGTTCTTTTTTAACATTATAACTTTAAATTGGTCTTCTATATCCAGTATCACCAACTATCTATATAAAATGCATTGATTTATTTTTCATTTTGAAAAGTCACTGGGAGAGGCAAGACTACGTGCTACATTCCTGATTCAAATGGACTGACATTATGCCTACTACCTACCGACTTCAATCAGAGATCAAAACACCAGTCACTTCAGCAAAATGCAAGGAACACAAGGTATCTCTAAAGACATGCATTACTGTACCTATCACCTACATTTTCTAATGACAAAGTACTAACCTGAGAATAATATACAATAAATGGAACCCCAAAATCTGGATTCTCTAGACCTCACTTGGTCAGTTCTTACCCTTTTAAAAGGATACATTTATTTTAAAATATAAAATAATTTCAAAGAAATAGAACTATCTTCAGCAGCTATATTTCTCTAATAGAGTGGTTTTAATCATTTCCAAGGCTCAGAGAAAGAGAAGTTGATGAGTCTAAGGCCATACAGTTGTCGGCGGCAGTGTGTGCTTCAAATCCCGTCTCCCGTGTTCCTCACACGCCATAAAGCCTCTGTACAGTTATCAAGATAATTTAGAGAAAATGGCTCATACAGAGCTTTGTGGCTTGTTCAACACTGTCTGCAAAACCTCCTGTCTGACCATGTCTCTAGATGACAAGAAATGGGTCTGATCTACCTGTGTCCTCAGAGACTACACAGTGAATCCTAACAACTAGAAATGACTATTTGTGCTACGGTCTCCAGCATTTTTTCCTGTATGAATATGTATATTTAATTCATACAATGCGTATTACTGTTTAACATTTTTACTCACTATATTGTGGCACCCTTCCATGTTACCAGTCTTCTATTACAAGTTGTAATGGCTGTATTCTATTTTAGGTATGTACCATAATTTTTTTATTGAATTCCTTAAAACATTAAAACAAAGTTCACCCTGTAGTTGTCCTTTCTTTATGGGCGAATTATTTTACTGCGACAGCAATCTTAATGCAACGCTTGCTTTGTTCACAATAAAACTTCCAAGCCTATATGGCTAGGATTCCAATTTTTAACCTTTTCATTACCTATCCAAAATAAGAACAAAATAAGTGAATAATTTATTTGCGTTCTTAATGAAGGAAAATGGTAGGCCTCTTTCTAAAAGCATGGTATTTAAACAGGAATTGAGAACACTATCCTTCCAGGATATTCCAGTACTATGAAGAGCATTTGAAAAAGGAAGTTAATAAGTAGAACCTTCCAAATTTTACTTCCAAGGCTCAAAAATAATGACCAGATTTCAATAAGAGCAATTTTTAGATAGATCTGGATCCAGCATGGACAGATACATTTTTACCTTATTCTAAATTTGTGGACAACTCACACTTTGTCTAATTTGTGGAGAACTCACATTTTGTCTTTTGTTCATCACTTTAGTCTAATTTGACTGGGTCTAAATTTGGGGGGTTTCTTCAAAGCCAACTTTATTAGTGCAGTAAAGGTGAAGTTAATGTGAAATGTGTGAATTACAGAATGCTACTTTAAGAGGAGGCCAATTCATTATGTTTAAGTTCATGTAATAATTAAAAGTAGGCTAATCACATAATACTTAGTAGTGATTCTTAGGAATCGAAGCTTAATGAAAAGAGAAAAAAAGGACTTGTTTGCATACCTGCTATTACTATGCAAACAATTGCTTAGCAACATCTGAGATATATATTTAACATTTATTAACTTATACTCAAGGCACTATTTGTTTCTCCTGTAATCACTGGTTTAATCCTCATAAAACTCTGTATAGTACTATCATTATCATCATTTTATGTGTGAAAAAAATTAAATCACTAAGTTTGTTTTTACAAGATTCTTTTTTTATATAATAAATCAGTCTAGCAAATCTTTCCATCAAAGATTACATAAAGGGAAACATTAGCTCTGGCCCACAAAGTCTGATTTAACTCCTTATAATCATTTTATTAAGAAATAAACTTCTTTTTAAACTGTGGAAAAACAATAAATAGCTGGAAATGTTTCTTTATAGGAAACGTTAGCTCAGCTCATATATTCTGAATTAACTCTTTGCAATTATCTCACACAAAGTAAAAACGTTAAAGTATGAGAAAACAACAATAAAATATTTGGAAATGTTTTCTACTTTACAGGAAGTGACTAAAGAAATTCCTGGATTCATTATTCCCAAGTATTTCTTACTTACTGGTGTAGTGAGAAAACTCTTGCCTAAAATTTTCTGTCTCCATCAGGAAATCAAGAAACACCAAATAAGAATTTCTGATATGTACGTCCTACAATATTTATATTACTTCATTATTTGTTTGCCTTATTCAAATTTAGTTACAATTCAAGTTTTAAGAAGATATTGGATTAAAATAAATAAAAATTAATTGTTCACAAAGGGAATGCTGGTAATCTTGGATATTTTATGTTACTCTCATACCATTTGGTATTTTCTAAAATCTTTACTGTATAATTTAACTATGTTTAAAATTCTTAGCAAGAGACTTCCTCCCATTGGAAGTTTCCAGTTTAATTATATGGTAAACACATTAAATAAGCCCTGAGAGGTCAATCTGAAGTCTTTCAAGCCCATATAGTAGTACTTCTGTAAAAAGTTGTTTGATTTTTTTTAAGTAAATTTTCTCTATTGCAACTTTATTTATATGGCTTAATAGCGCCACCTTGCGGTATGCCTGGGCTTCAAAGTGCAACTGCAGCATCTAGTACAAGCATAAAACAAAGAGTGACACTGAAGCTTCTCTTCAATTTCAGTTACTTGTAATTCTCACTGATTCTGAACTTGTGAACAGTAGAGTTCGGATGAAGTTAAACATCCCTTAAATAAAACATTTATCAAGCAAATTGGTAGCAGATTTTATTTACACAGAAATAAAGTGCTATAAAAATGGCATTCTTATTATCCATTTATTTGGTGTTAAAAATCTAGAAACTACAACTTCTGTAAATCATTCCTATTTTCTAAGTAGTCCACAAAATTTAAACCAGAATTCACCTTAAGTAGTTTGGAGGCACAAGATTGTGCTCTTAGGAGAAAACTAAATATTTCCATGAAATTTTAGAGCTAGAAGGACCATCTTGAGCCATTGAGCCCCGTCTCCTTATTTTACGTTAAGGACACTGAGCACCTGAGAGGCTGTAACTTTATATGCTCCGTACACACTACCCCTCACCCCCAAGGTTGTAGCCATGTTCATGGTTCATGGTAGAAAAATAAGGTACATCATGCATATAATAGTTTATTTTTCACAATTCTATTGTAACCTGCCCCCTTCCACACTCTAAATTATGTGTTATATTGGGTGTTAGCATGTACAGCCTCTTAAAATAGCATGTTTATGTACAGTCATAAAAGAACCACCATATGGGATATCAGAAAGTTCCTCTTTCTCCCCACTGGAAGTAAGAATCAAGGATGATAGAGACCATGGTAGAAAGTGAATAGAGTCTTAGAGCTGAGGATGTCTGAGGCTTTAAAGAGAGCCTGTGGTCCTTTGCTGCTGTTGCTCCTTTAGACCTGGGTAACCTATTTTGGGGAGGCATTTTTTGATACCCAGGAAAAACAAAGTAGGGAGTTATATGCTTAGAAATGGCTCTAGGTTCAGGAAAGAGAAACGGGGAACCCCTCCCCCCTCCAGGTTTTCTAGCCCAGCATGGAAGGATAAAAATAACTAGAGGATTTCAGGTAGAAGTTGTATCATTTGGCCAGAGCTTCCCTCATGCTACCACTTAGGAGCTTAGCTAAGAAGAGGGGCAAGAACTGGGAAACGCCAATATTCTAAAGCAGAGCTGAATCGGCAATCCTGATTGCTTCTAAGTACAGTAATTCTGATGGGAGGGGCAATAAATGACAAGAATCCTCCTTCTGACTGAGGCCTGGCCCTACACAGCCTCCTATTAAAATGGTAGATCTGTGAGTTAGCTCAGTTTACATCCATGCACTCACAGTTTTAGGGTTTCTTAGAAACGGGAATAGGGCCTGGCAAAGTCCTAATGCAACTATTTTTACTAACTTACCAGGTCACTGCGACCAACATAGAAAAGAGTGGTTAGTGACTAAGAATCTCAAGGGTTTTTTCCGTTTTTTTCCTACTATTTTTAAAAATATTTTTTAAAGATTTTATTATTTTTAGAGAGAAGGGCATGGAGAGAGGAAGAAAGGGAGAGAAACATCAATGTATGGTTGCCTTTCACCTGCCTCCAGCTACAGACCTGGCTGGAGACCTGGCTTGCAACCTGGTTGTGTCCCCTAGCTGGGAATCGAACCAGCGACTTTTGGGTCCACAGGCCAGTGCCTTATCCACTAAGCCACCAGCCAGGGCAAATCTGAAATTTTAATTGCCACATGGCTCTCCCCAATTTGCTATTTTCCAGGAAACGGTTCCTCAACGTTTTTTTCTTAACATAGTCGATTAAAATTGCTTGCTAATTTTAGCAAATACAAATCTCATTTTTCTTTCTGGTCCTTAATTCAATCTTGCAAAATTATTTAATACAACCATGTGCCACTTACAATGGGGATATGTTCTGAGACATGTATCATGAGGTGATTTTGTCGTGTGAACATCACAGAACATGTTAACATACACCTATCTACATGGTATAGCCCACCTAGGTTATATGGTCTAGTCTATCTTTCCTAGGTTACAAGCCTGTACAGCATGTACAACATGAGATTAAATTAAAAACAAGAAAAAAAAAGATGAAATCAAGAAACATGATAGACACCAGATGTATGAGGCTGCTGCCAGCATAGCTGTTTTACAACAAACTTTTATAAGTATAGTAATACTGTAAAATAACAATAAAAAGTATAGTATAGTAAATACATAAACCAGTAACAGTCATTTGTTAGCAGCTGTCATGTGCTGCACAGAATTGCAGTGTGGGGGGCTGACACCGGCACGGCCATAAACAGTGAATAACGTGGTGCACTATGGTGCTACGGGGGCCAGCGGTATCACTAGGCAACAGGAACTTTCAGTTCCGCTGTAATGTTACATGCCCACCATCATATATGCAGTCTGTCGTTGATGAAAACGTCATTATGCAGTGCCAGCCTGTCATTTGTTCAATGACAAATACCAAGGAGATTGGGAATAATAGGGTAAATGCCTAAATCTATAAAACGTTTTTCTAGATGACCTGCTAATAGAGTCATGATATACTATTGGAGGGTGCATGTTTTTTAGAGTTTAAATAATTGCTACTTGGAACTTTTGTTCTTGTATTCAAGAAAGCCATACTGTCAGGTAAAATAATTATGATAAAAACACCTGTTCTTTAAAATGCTATCGAGCCCAGCCAGATAGCTCAGTGGGTTAGAGCGCTGTTCCAATACACCAAGGTTGCGAGTTCGAACTCTGGTCAGGGCATATCCAAGTAAGTACAAGAAGCAACCAATAAATGCATGAGTAAGTGGAACACATCAGTGTTTCTCTCTCTCAAATCAATCAATCAATAAATGCTATCAAAAGATAATGACTTCACTGTCTTCAAACAATAGATGGGAGAATAAATTTCTTATATTTGAATAAATGAAATAACTATATTATGGGAATTCACAGGATTTGGACCTGGGAAAATGTCCTAGGATTAGGAAATGTTATGTTTAGCATCTTAAACAGCAGAAAAGTACAGGAACAGGGACAAAAACAAATTAAAGACAAACTCATGTGCGAAGTAACTATTAAATTGACCACTGATATTTTAGCACATCTTCCCCAGTGATACTAACGCAAATAAATCTAAAACATCTTTAGCAAACACATTGCTTTGTCATATCACTTCTCTTCCGTCTTCTCTGGCCCGAATTTTGGTTCTTCATTACATATTATTAGGTGTTTTCCTATATGTAACTTATCACTTAAAAAAGATTTACCTAAGAGTTCTCCAAATTTCTCACTGTCAAATACTTTTATTTCCACTCCACTTCAATCACCCTTACTTGGATTTTGTCCTCTGTAATTTGTTTCCACCACCAGGTCCTAACCCATAACTCCCCATTCTGACAGCTACTCTGTCTGGATCTTCCACCTTTTCCACTCCTTCACACCGTATGAAATGTGTCCTATTTACATCTTTTGACCTCTCCTTTGGCTGCACCTAGGAAAAAGAAACCTGTCCACACACCTTTCCCTAACTTTCTTCAGCCAGCTTCCGGTTCCTTCCAATGCTTAAGGCGGATCACTCCCACTTCCACACCCACCAACAGGAAAATGCCTTCCCAGCCCAGACCACTGGGAAGTAAAAAGCAAGGACATGAGCATAAGTATACCATCAGAGAGGAAGACCTGAGGGGACTAAGAACTGGAGAAAAGAATAAAAACGTCTAGAAGGAAAAAAGAATTGGATTAAATCCCAGTGTCAGGGTTCTGCTAACCCAAAGATATCATTTTTTCCTCAATCTAGGCAAGGTTGAAGTTAGGAAAAATAACCAGTAGGATGATCATAAGCTATAGTGAAGGCAAACTTCAAGACTTGAATCAAAAGATCTGGACTCTGTGAATTTATTAGGAACAATTCTTTAGGGTAGGCACTGAGGCGTAGATACCAACAAAGATCTGTATCTTGGCTCCTGACTCAGCCATTTTTAGGGAACACTCTTTTGAAGGCAATCTCTCGGAGCCTCAATCACCTGGTTTGAAAATTTGGCATTAAAATATCTGCCCTATCTACTTCAGCGTTTTCATACAGAAGAGCTTACAGTCCCATCTAGGTGGCTTGTCATCACCACAACATGACATCTAAAATGCAACACTCCATACACACACCCCAACAAAGACAGCAGTCCAAATTTCTGTCAATGGTACTAACACCTCTCTAGTAACTCAAGCTTCTGTGTCCTTGATGACTTTTTTTCCTGACACTGAATCACACACAAAGTCCAATCAACCTTTCATTCTTCATTGTCTCTTAAATTCTATTTCCTTGGTATTCACACTGCCTCTACCCCAAATTCTGATTCTAACACACAACCTTATAATAAAGTCTTCCATTGCCTTTATAATTGGTCTCCCAGTTTCATTCTCATCTGTAACCTCCATTCCATGCTTTAGGGACATCACATTCAAGCTTAAAAAAAACCTTTTAGTGGCTCCAAAGGCCCACGGATGATTTCTTACTGCACCTACTATAATAAACTCCTAACCATTTTCCATTTCCACCTTTACCCTTGTACAATTAATGTGTACATACACACACACACTCTTTCAAAAGTATAAATCCCTTCATTTCATTCCATTGATTTAAATACATCAATGGCAACCCAATGCATTTAAAAATACATCCCAAATCCATGCAATGATCTACAAAGCCCTGAATGACACTGCTCCTGCCTACCTAACTTCATCTTTAACCATCCCCACTTCTTATTCTCTATACTCTAGGCCACATGCCTCCTTTAAGCTCGCTTGAGCTCTTCTCTACCTCAGGGTCTTTCTTACTCTTCCTTCTACTGGCATTTATTGTATTTCCCCTGGATAGGACTTCACTCAACTGGCTCATTTCCAACACTCAGGTTTCTGCGCAAATGTACTTATCCCCATGTTACTTCTCACATCATCCTATTGACTTCATTCCTCGTTCTAATCACAACCTGAAATTTTCTTGTTTATTTGATGAATCATTTACTGTTTACCTCCCATTTAAGTGTCAGCTTGTTGAGGGCAGAAGCTTGTCTTATTCCATACTAAGTGCTCAATCTTACTTGTTGCTTTTTTAAATGAATGTATGGTCCAAATGTAAAGTATGCATTCAAATAAATCTTTCACTGGAGCCTGGAAGTTGGCATTAATGCCTAACTGGTCACAACAGGCATGAAGACATATGTTGAAGTTGGCCAAAGAATATAACTGGACAAAAATATATGGCCCCAAAAAGGACACCAATAAAACTATTACCACATTTAAAGAGAAGTCATGATCATATGTCTACTTCTTGAGTGTCTTTTCATGTCCAAGAAGTAGAAATTATTTAGAAATAATAAACCAACATTTGTTAACTCCTTCCACAGCAGGCACATACTAGACAGAAACACATTAAAGCAAAATGACAGTATTGTCACTGGATATTGTCATTCCAGTAATATGGAAACATTAGCATTAACACCAGTTATTTTTTCATGTTTTTTAAAGATTGTATTTATGTATTTTTAGAGAGAGGGTAAGGGAGAGAGAAAAAGGGGGAGAAAAACATCAATTGTAGTTACCTCTCGCAAGCCCTCAAATGGGGACCTGGCCCACGACCCAGGGAAGTGTCCTGACTGGGAATCACATTGGTGACCCTTTGGTTCAAAGGCCAGCGCTCAATCCACTGAGCCACCACAGACAGAGTCAAAATTCATGTTTTAACAAAATTAAATATTCACTACATCTCAAATTTTAAAATTAATATATTTCAGAACATCAAATAAAAATATAAATGTATACAGATGTGTGAAGTATACATTGTCATTCTAATATAAATTGACAGAAAAATAAAGCAAAATAGAAGTACTAGATAAAAATAAAGAAAATTGAGATAAGCCGAAAAGTCTCTCTATATTAACTTGAGGCAACATGATGACATGATGGTAATGTAATTGCCAACTCCATCTTCAAATCATTTCCTCTCTCCTTTGAGATCTCTCTATCCTTTTAATTACTTATTTTTGCAGAAAATTAAACTATTGATAATGAGCTAGCTTGTGTCAAAGAAACATTTCCAATTTGTAATCTCATAATTTCATCAGGGATACTTGAATTAATTTTAATCTGCCAATTTCATATTTTGCTTGTTTGGAAAGTTTCTGAACTAGTTAGAATTATTTTTATAATAGCAAACTTGCTGTGGCAAGTTTCTTCCACCTTTGAGATTATGGAAATACAGAATACTGTTTTAAAAACACATACACCATTCACTCAGTTGGAAAGTTGTACTAGAACATCTAATTCCCTTGCTATGTCCCAAGACATGAATACTTAAGGGTTTTTTTAAATAGCCAAAAAATTTAAATTCCATAAAGGTATATCATAAAAAATATTTTAAAACAGCATCAAATACTAGAACACCAGAATGCTAAGAACCAATATTGCAGTTATTAATGCTAGGCACCTTAAATTTAACATTTTAATAGTTGTATATGGTCCTAGCCACTGTACCAGACAATGTGGCTCTCACAAATAACACTTGTCTGTTTATGTGTGTCTGTTTCTGGCTTTCTATTCTGTTCTTGTAATCTATAAAATACTCATGTGCCAATATCACACTGTCTTAATTATGTTGGCTTTACAATAGTACTTGAAACTACAATATGGCAAGTCTCCCAACCTTGTCCTTCAAAATCACTGTAACAATTATTTTTCATTTTCTATTCCATCTGAGTGTTAGGATTACTTTGTCATATATCACAGAAATCTTATAGAAAATTTTGTTTTTCACACTGCTGAGATATCCTTGAACATGGTATAGAGCATTCTTTGCTATCTTTTAATAAATCTGTATAATTTTTTTCTATGAAGGTCTTGTATTATTTGATAACTTTTATTTTTAAGTAACTTACTGCTTTTATACTATGATTGGAGTCATTTTTATTACAGTTTTAATTCAGTTATTACTATTACTAGAAATGAAATTAATGCATGTGTTGATTCACATCATCAACATTGTTGAACTCTAACTGTAGTAATACATCTATAAGTTCTCTTGCATTTTGTGTATTAATCATACTATTTACAGCCTTGACTGGTGTGGCTCAGTGGATTGAGTGCCAGCCTATGAACCAAAGGGTCATAGGTTCAATTCCCAGTCAGGGCACATGCCTGTGTTGCAGGCCAGGTCCCAGTTGGGGGTGTGGGAGAGGCAACCAACAGATGTTTCTCTCTCACCTTAATGTTTCTCTCCTTTTCTCTCTCCCTTCCCCTTTCTCTAAAAATAAATAAAACCTAAGGCACAAACATATTGTACAGCTATGCAAAACTATTGAAAAATGGCTGATTTTTAAAAAATCATATCACTTATGTAAGTACATTGTGGTGATTTTAAAATATGCCCACAAATTCTTTGATATACCTCTCTTCAGAAGATGCAGTTTAAATCCCCTCCCCTTGGGTATGAGCTTATTAATGTACTCCTATCCGACAGAATACTGTGAAGTGTTTCCAAGATCCAGAAGCCCTCTCTTTGGCCTCTCATGGGTGGCTCACTCTGAAGAAAGCCAGCTGCTGTGGCCTCAGGACACCCAACCAGAAATACAGAGAAATCAGATCAAGCTACAAATCAAGCTAATAAAAACCACCACCAAACCTTACAGAACATCGTTGCCTGGGTAACAAACACAGGCGCCACTGTGGTAAGGGAGAAGAGGGTCAAACCCCAGCTCACCCTTTACGGGTGGTTTAATCTTGAACAAGTTCATTTAGACTCTCCGTGCCCCAATTTCCTTACCTGTAAAATAGAAATGCTACTCCACAGGACTGTTCCAAGGATTACAGTTACAGGCATTTAACGCGCTCAGCATAACGTCTGAGATACAGCAAGCACTGCTGATAGCTATTACTGTAATTCACACACCACTGACATTACAGCTCTTTAAGCTAGGAGCTCCTTGGTACCACCATTAGTTTTTAAGGAATGAGAAGTGTTACGATTCAATGGTATATATTTTTTATCTCAACATGTTCAGATTCTGAACATTGTGGACCATTTTACAGAATAAGTGTATCTTTTTCTCCAGGCAGGGCGTGAAGTTGGAAAATCTAGGAAGTAAACAATCTGCTCCTTAGCAGAGCATGTTCAATAAGGCGCAAATGCTGTTTTTGAACACAGGCACCCGGAGGCCAGATGCTATTCTGGATCATTTAAGGGCTCCTGTTCACGCCTAGACTGCAGGTTGCTTACAATGGACATTAAGCCGTTTGTGCTAAAACGGCAAAAGTGCACGTGCTGCCCAGGCCTACAGACCCCAAGGCCGGCTGGGGCTCTGGTAGGACTTCGGACCTCGGACCCTCCCGGGTCACTCCGAGCGCGGCCCACCGCAGGCCCGCGGCGGCCAGCAAATCCGGCTGGCACCCTCCCGCGGACACCCACCGCCTTCCCGGCAAGCGCGAACACATCCCCCGCCCCGCAGGCCTCTCCGGGCGCGAGCACCACGGCGCCCCCGGACCGCAGGGCCCTGTCCCGCTCCCTCGCCCAGGCCCCCAGGCCAGGCCCCGCGGGGGAGTCTCTCCCGAGCTTCAGGGCCGGTGGGGAAGGTATGAGTGGCTTCTGTCCGCCGCCCCCTCCCAGGTACCTTCGACTCAGCCAAGCAGCAATGACAGCGGCTGCAGCCTCCCAAGCGCACAAACAGCAGCGACCAGAGGTGAGAATCCGGCCACAGAGGCAAGCGGAGCCTCCATCCGGCCTAGAGCGGCCTCACGCGGTGGCGGCCGGCACGCCCCCTGGAGGCGGGCAGCCCGCACGGCGGCTCGGTGGGCTCTGAATCAGATCAGAACCTCCAGCCAGCTTTCTTCGAATTCCGCCAAGTATCAGAACTGGGGCATAGGCTGCGGCAGAGGCGAAGGGGAGGAAAACCTAAAGGTGTGTTCCCTGATCTAAGTCTGGGAGCATTTTGCACTATTCACGTCCTTTTCAAAATATACCTTCCAACCCCTCAGCTACATAAAGGCTTCAAAGTCAAAGGCGTTTATGAAGCGCTATAGGCATCAATTAATAGTTGCTGGCCACGAGGTAAGTCTTCTCTATAAACCAAAAAATATATATTAGTAATAGCAGCTAATGACTGAGTGCGCTTACTTTAACACAGAGCCCTGAATTTTGTTGTTTTTGTAAAAACGGTTTGATTATTTACATCCCACTTTTTAGGATTCCCAGACCTGCATGTAACATACATGTTTACAGCCAAAACCAAAAGTTGTGTGGTGGGGTGGTGGGAAGTTCACTTACTGAAAATAACGTTTTTTTCTTTTAGTTTACGAACTCCAGTCCTACGCCAGGAAGACTTCCTCTGCACGGTGATCATCCCTCCTCTGAATTCCAGCACACTTGTTCAACCAAGCCACGATTTGGATGCCTCATGCCCACCCATTCAAGGGCTCTCTCAGTCCAACAGTTTGTTCTCGGAAATGTCACATAACTCTTTAGGATTATTGTCAAATTTGAGAAAACCTCTATCAAATTTCTTTCATAAAAGGATAAGATTTCAGGGCACTTCACACTTTCTTGTGCAGTGTGACTAATCGTGAATAATATTAAATACTCTTCAAATTAATGACATGTATTGACCAATTTGTCATGGATGTCCTCCTTGTGGTTATGTGTTAAGTTTATAATATTTTCATTGAAGCCCATAAATTAATGTCAGCCAAGAATTTCAACGTTTTCCCAAAGTATTCAAATGATTCGTACTCTTCTTCATTAATTGGTTTATCAAACAATCTGAAGCCCATTCATTACTTCTGTTTAAATGTGTCTCCTCTCTCTCTTTCATGAATTAATTGCTTTTGTTTGATCTGAAAAATGTAGGGACTCTGCAGACAACATTTTTTCTCTGAGATTAAGGGAATGAATTGCATACTACACACACCCTGCGACTCCTTTATGTCACCACAACTGGAGACTTTAGCATAATGGGCATAAGGAGTATTCATGGAAGCCATTACCACACTCCAACAACAGCACTGTATGGAAGCAACCGTGAACCACAGAAACTTATCACACTAAATGCAAACCTAAGAATCCTGAATTGCATTATGCTTAGCCAGAGTCCAAAAATGTCTGCTGCCACTCCAGGCTACTTGACCAAAGGATAAAGCCTTGGGGAGTCTGAGTGCAGAGACGGCAGCCTTAATCAGTGAAAATATTTTAATCTTGCAAGCTTGAGAGAAACATTGGACTACGTGAACAAACTTCCGGATTCCCTTCCAGGCTCTTGAAAGAGGCCTGTGAAAGGGGAGGCTATCTTAGTTCCCTTGCTTTACCATAACAAATTACCACCAACTTAAAGACTTCAAACAACACTAATCACTACTCTTACAGTTCAGGAGGTCAGATGTTCAAAATCAGTTTCACTGGGATAAAATCAAAGTGTTGGTAGTGTTGTGTTTCTTCTGGAGGATCTAGGGGAGAATCCCTTTCCTTGCCTTCTCTGGCTTCTAGTGACTGCCTACATTCCTTGGCTCATAGCCCTTTCCTCTATCTTCAAAACCAGCAGTAGAGCAACTTTTGTCCTCTCACCTCAGCTTCTGTCCTTGTATCTTCTCTTACCATAGGACCCTTGGATTATGTTGGTCAGACCTGGATAATCCATAATATTCTCTCCATCTGAAGGCCTTTAATTTAATCACATCTGCAAAGTCCTTTTTATTGTGCAAGGTAACATAGTCACTGGTTCTGGAAATTAGGACATGGACATCTCTGAGGAAGTATTATTCAGCTCACCACAAACTCCCTGAAGCTTAAATTGCATTCTCTTCAGGTAAATCGGCCTCTTCTTCCTCATGACCACAATTTATTTAGTCCTGAGTTCTGATTGAGAGAGTTCCAATGGGAAGGAATACCTGTAGTTACAATGGGGACAAGTGTTACAAAGGAAAAGAGAAGAGACGCCATGAAGACAAACAATGACTCAAAATATGGGACCTAATTTAAATGGAAGGCCAGCAATGTCTTTGAGTAAGAGAGAGATCAGAGGTGCAAAGGATGAGGAGTTAATTATGTAATGAAATAAACAAGACAAGCATTCTTGATAAGAGAGACCCTGGGAATGGTGAAGTCAGAAGGTCAGTGCAGCTGAGCTGTAGTTTTAATGTTAAATCATGAACACCTTTTGGCACTGTCTCTAGGATAACTTTCATAAAAGTGAATTCTGCAATACACCATTTCTGTGATATAGCTCACAAAAATAGCATTCCAGCATAAAATAAGTATTAAAGGGAAAAAAACTTTAACTTGCTACAATATATCTAAAATACTATCATTTGACATGTAATAATTATATAAGCTATTGGCATATTTTAAATTTTTTGTATTAACTTCAAAATCCAGTATGTACTTTAAATATGTGTAAAAATATGTATGTGTGTTTTTTGCATGTGTTTGGTAATATTGCAATTCGTATTACTTAAAAGAGTAATTTTTTAAACAAATTAATTCATGTAACCATTTTGAAATAATGAAAAGAAAACTTTGTACTAATATGATTTGAGAAGCTGACAGAAGGCAGGAATTAAATTGTGAATTGTCTGGATGTGGGGAAAAAAATCATGAGTACTTACCACAATGAAGGCACATAGTAGGTGCTTAGGCAGTATGTTACAATCACTACAGGAGCCTAAAAATACCAGCACTCAGGCCCTAGTGAAGACCAAGTCAAAATTGTTTTGAAAATACCATACAGCCCAGTGTCCATATGTTTCAAAGCTTCTCAGGAAATTCTAGATAAAACTAAAGGAATGAATGAATGGATGAATGACAGAAAACATTTGCTTGGGGTAGGATTTCTTTTAGGAGCATTTTTTGTATTTAAGAAAAAGGCTTTGACTATAGTGGTAATATAATCAGAAAATGCAGAAAAGACTTTCAAAAACATAATTGAACACTTATCAGAAGAGACTCAGATGATCTAGCAATCATCTCAGTGTAACCAGTTGCTGCTGTAGAAAAGAGATGTGTTGGAATGGGGAGGTGTTTAAAAAACAAACCATACCTACAAAGGAAGCGGCATTTTGTTTTGGTTTTGAGCTGTCTAGTTATATTCCAGAAGGCATTTTGGGTTTTGGTAGTACTAATGAGTGGCCATCAGAGGGAGATATGCTCTGGAAAGTGTTTTCCACAGGTGTCCCATCTCACACAGTTCTGGTGTGAATCTACTGGTTTAATTTTTTCAACACCACCAAGGGATCTCAAGGCATAGCCATTGAGTAAGTCATGGGGTATGAGACAAGTAGCATACATTTATCTATACCAGAGTTATTCAATTCAGTTCTCCAACAGTTGAAACAATTAAACCACCAGCAAAAAATAAAAAGTAAAAATGAAGTGTGTATGTGTGCCTGAAAAATCCATGTTACATGTCTATCTTCCTAGCTCGCAAGTCGTATTTTTAAAAATGGAGTGAGTTGCTTATTGTGTTTGTTTTTATTTTGTAAATAATCCAGCAGATTTATTTTCAAGTCCCAGATGAGGGAGTTTGCAATAGGGCTGCAAGGTTTAGGCTTTTTCTATAGTTAACTCACTGTCTAAGGTCTCAGATATCCTCATTGTGATCCCCAGGCTATGTCACCTACTTTAATTCTGACAAAGGAAAAATAGGAGGTGAAGTAAGGAAAAGGGGTAAACAGCCCATAGTGAGTCACAAAAGACTAGCAATACATATGAGGTCTGTCTAGAAAGTATCCAGCCATGTAATGTGAAAAATAGAGGCATTTCTTGAAGAAGATACAAGAAACATTATACACAGCACAACGTATACATAGTCCCCTTTAAAGTGGGCATGTTGGGACCTCACACAGTTCTCCCAGTTGCCATCAGCTGCCCTGTTGTATTTTCCTGACTCTCACCAACTGTCTGAAATCTCTTCCCTTTCAAAGGTGATTTTAGTTTTAGGAAAAGCCAGAAGTAACAGGGTGCCAAATCTGGGCTGTAATGGGGCTAAGTCACCTGAGCGATTTGGTGTTATTTCATCAAAAAAGTCTGCATGAGATGCGATGCATGAGTGGGCACATTGTAGTGATGAAGCTGCCAATCTTGCCCACAGTTGTGGCTTTCGAATCGTCTGAACAATTTCCATGGAAGAACGTTCAGGTTTCCCACAAAATTTGATGCAGATTTCTTGATTTTCTTGCTTAGTGATTTTGAATGTAATGGCCACATAGTACACATGCTCACTTAACGGTATCTACTGTCCCCACTACTAGTCTAGTGAAGTTGTCACTGTTCACACATGTGCATTGCAGTCTACTCTCTGTTGGCTGCCAGGTTACATTGATGTCATGCAAACCATTGTCATTGTTATTAACAATGGCTGGACTTTTTTCAGACAGACCTCATATAAGTATTGTTACACCAACATCTATTTACATACATAATTGGTTTTTACCTGTAAGAATCTTAGATTTAACCACTATGATGCATAGTCAGTTGATAGTTAAGAATAAACTTTGATATACAATCTTCCTGTTTTCTTCTTTAACCTGCTGTTACATAGGTGCTGGGGCCATGGACCCACTTTCCCTCTGTGCATAGGAACGTTGACTTGTTGGCCTAGTGTCTTTGGAAAGCATGATGTTCCATCAGCTATTATAAAGCAAGATCTGGCAATCAACTCTGTAGTTGAGTTGTGATTAGAACTTGTCTCCAAGTTGGTGCCTTTTGCAACATTTATTTTTAATTACTAGTTCACTTGTTTTACGCATCATTTTTCTGCTGAAAATCCATTTCTCACCATTCCTTGATTGGGATCCAAAACTAGTAGATTTACATCATCTCTTTCTCTGCACACTAGAACCTATGACAAAGGATAAGCGTGCCCCAGAAGTTCAGCTATGGCCAGTTTCCGGTGAGAATCAGAGCACGCAGGTACACAGCAAGCCCAACTCACACGTACCATTCCAGCCTGCTGCTCTGAATGTCATCGCCCCAGACAACTGCCGCACCGCAGAACCCATCAAATACGTGCTCATGCGGACAGATGGAAAACACATTAGGAAATGTAGCCAACTCTGTGTTCCCACATTTCCGGGAGACAAACCACATTCGCTGTAGGAACAGCGCAAAAGCTGTCAGGGTCAATGCCTTTAAATCAACTGAATGTCTGAACCCTGTCAAGATATTACACAAACAACGCCCATGCGGTTAGCTAAAGACTTTGCCCTACAGGAAAGGACATGCACTAGGACTAGAACCAAGACCCAAGTTCACCATGTACTTTTCATAAAGCTCCTATTTTTCTTGTCTGGAAAATTATTATCCAAATAACTTACTCCTTCAGAATACCACTAATAACTAGCAATTGATATGCCAAATACTAGTACACCTCAATAAAGTTGGGGGGGGGTACAAATACAAAGATTACAAGTCATTTTATAAGGGCTTACCAGTTAGCTATACTTTCTGTAAGTTAACTAAGCACATCTTATTTTGGGGTGATAAGAGCCAGCAAAATACACCTAACTTCTCAACATGTTGTGTGTGTGTGGGGTCACTGATGATGATTGAAACCAGTATAGTAAAGAACTACTTTCCATTCCATCTCTCACCATCCTAAGTCCTCAGGAGTCTGATGGACCACTGATCAGACACTGCAAATGGAAGGATGACCAGGAAGCATCCAGAAAAGTAGAATGGTCTCCTTTGCTGAGTGTTTTGTTTTTTTTTTTCCATTTGTGATGCTTGGAACCTATTTGGTTTTCCACAAATTAAGATCACTTAGGTCAGACTTCCAACCAAGATGAAGGCATAGGTAGACACGCTGTGTCTCCCTCCCTCCACAACTAAGATGGAATAATACATCCACCTTAAAGCTAGAGACAACCAGAAGTTCCAGAAAATCATGCTGCATGTAAATCTAACAAACAAAGATATAAAGAAGAAATACTCATCCAGACAGGTAGGAGGGGCGGAGCCAGGATGAAGAGGACACTGTGCAGCAGCAGCAGCGGTGGTGGTGATGGCAGCTGTGGCCAGCCAGCAGGAAAGCGCAGTCGCACATTATAAAAGTTAGGGCAGATACCTGGGAGTGCTCCCAGCTCCAGACCAGTCTGCTCAGCTCACTTTTCCAGTGCCAGGAAAAATAAAGCCTCATTGCTTCTGACTGTGAAAACCAGTCAGTGAGGGTAGGGGCAGCGGAAGAAACTGCCAGTCTCTCAGCAGAGTCCATTTGCGTAGAGGCTCCACACAGTCCTGGAATGTCTTCAGACACAATCACTTGGGAACCATGGCCAGGGCAACAGCTAGAGAGGCACTAGTCCTATGCAGGAAGTGGGAGAAGTGCCTGGAAAAGGGGTGAGTGCTGAGGAAGTGGCATTGTTCCCTCTCAGACCCCTCTCCCACATATGGTGCCACGACATGGTGAAACAGGTCACTCAGCATACTGACCTAGACCAAGACCTGGCTTTGGAGAGCATGTCAGATCTTCAAACAGAGCCTGCATGTGCTTTCCCTCCATAGGACCAAAGAGGCTCAGGCCTTGGGCCTAACCACAATGGAATCAGCTCTGCCCTTTAGTCTCATTAAAATTTTTGTGAACTTTTCAAACTTAGGTATGCTTGCCTGTAGGCAGAGAGCTTATGCCAGTTATTTCAGGAGCATGAACAGCAGTGGAAATAACGATGCCTGTCTAGAAGAGGCAGGGGAAGTGATGCTGGTGAATGTGAATGCATCAGGAGAAAATCTGTTGGACTACGGGCCGTTTGCAGGTACAGGGGTAGTGCATCTATACACGAATCCATGTTACACTGCTTAGAAGTTACTTGAGGGGTTTCAAGAGTTGCTTACCTTTATAAATGTCGTGCGAGGCTGATGTCTTCCATGCTGGGAGGTCATGCTGTTGGGAAGGCCTCACTCTAGCAACACCATCAGGAGAGTGAGGTCATCACTGGCAGAAGGGATGGGAGTCTTCTCCCAGGGACTGTAGTGGGCAAGGCCACTCCAGCAGGTGGAGTTCAGACTTGATACCCAATAATGATATATTTTGATCCAGGAGTATTCAAACCCCTGAACCCCTTCTAGACAAAGGCAGGCCCAGCAATCCTCAATGGGGCTAACAGCCCTTTCTCTCACAGAACTGCTAAGGAATGTGTCATTTTACAAAGTAGGTTTTGGATTTTGTTTTCTCCTATCCCAGTTCCTTTTTTCTTCATGGACTATACTGTGAATGTACTTCATTACTTGTATTTTCTTCTCATATACTGAAATACACTGATAATCTTGATGTCTTTTCAACCATTAACAAATACAGCCAGCCTGTAAACCCAAAGGTCACTGGTTCAATTCCCCAGTCAGGGCACATAACCAGGTTGCAAGCCAGGTCTCCAGCCAGGTCCGTAGCTGGAGGCAGGTGAAAGGCAACCATACATTGATGTCTTTCTCCCTCTCTGCCTCTCCCCCTACCTGTCTCCGGAAATAATAAATATATTTTAAAAAATATACAAATACAATGCTTCTGTTTCCACCAGTCTGAAATAAGGGATAAACTGCCTGACTTACCTTATAGGGATTTGGCATTTGCGCGTGTGTCCTGATCTCTCGGCCTCCTGCATCTCCTAACTATTCCCTGTACCCAGCACTTAGCTGGGCACATTCTCCCATTGGTACCCCTACTCTGCCGCCAGTTGGTTGTGCTCTTTCTTCAAAATATCTGCTCTTCTTCGACTTTCTTGACCGCACCCTCCCCAACTTCCTTTCACATGCATTGCACACCTACTACATGCTGTCTGGGATTACTCACTCTTATGTATCAAGTTGAAACATAATGACCTACATAACACCAAGTGATATAGTTCAACCCAAAATACGCGTCTTCTCACCCCAACTACAAATTTCTTTGCATTTCTAGTGTCGACAATAGTCCCCTTACACAGAGTAGGTGTTTGCCATTAAAAACAGGCCTCGACTAGTCTTAAATTGGCCAAACAGGAGATAAGCTTCCATTTGCATCTAAAAATGCATCCTAAACTATTGATACACTTTACCATGGATGATATACAGTGTTTATGATCCTCCCTGTCAAAATTTCCTACTACAGCCTAAAATATAAATATAAAACTTTATGGTAGTAGAAGTTGTGGCTAGAGGCATTGCTTTATAACTCTAGGGCTTTAATAGACTCTACACTTCAATTCACAGAATTTCCATTAGTAAATTCTTTTTTTTTCTTTAAGATTTTATTTATTATTTTTAGAGAGAGAGGAATGGAGAGAGAGGGAGAGAGACATCAATGTATGGTTGCCTTTCACCTGCCTCCAGCTATGGACCTGGCTGGAGACCTGGCTTGCAACCTGGCTATGTGCCCTAGCTGGGAATGGAACCAGCGACCTTTGGGTTCACAGACTGGCACCTTATCCATTGTGCCACCAGCCAGGGCCCCATTAGTAAATTCTATAGTCACTGGAACATATTTCATATTTATTATCTGATTGGTTATACAACCAAGTTAGAAAAGAGGAAAACATTACACTTTATCTAATTATATTACATAGATTCTTCTGTCCTTCTCTCTTACTACAGTACTAATTCTACATAATTATTAATTCTACATAATTCTACATTAATTATGATAAACTGAAATTGGATAAGAAAAGTCTATTGGAAAAGTATACATATTTTTAAATCTGGGACTTATAATGTAACTGATATTGATACCCATTGATTTCCAAAGTAACAATATTCAAAATAGCATGATGACTACTGAACTGAATTTTGTATTCTAAGGACAGAATACAATTATAAGAGTGGGGAAAGAGAACTGGGAAGCCTATTACTTTGAGAACACTTATATATTGGTAGGCTCAGAATTACATAAGGAAATAAATCTGTGTTTCATCCCCTCTTTGCTCTGGTGCTGTGGGCACATCGAAGAAATTCAGATTCATTTTCTATGATTCATTGATTCATTTCTTAGAGCCACATTTTCCTCATCTGATGAATCATATCTTTAGAACATATAAAAGGCTTCATGGATCCAGGTAAACATCTATGGGGAGTGGGGGTTGGAGAATGAGTTTCATACTAATTGATTTGGACTTGCCACTGGTAATTAATGAGACAAAACCAAACTGTATAACTTCGGCTTGTCTTTCTTTTTCATCTTGGCTTGTATTTCTTTTTCATTCTGAAGTAGTCTTGATGAACAGGGTTCATCTTAATGTCACAAAAATAAAAAGGGGTCAGATTTCTTTCATTGATGATAGGAAGCTCATTTTTAACCATTAAGCACTGTCAGAACAGCCTTAGAGGACATTTCAAACAGCGAGACTTTCTCTTCAAAGACCTTCTTCCTTCATTGTCCCCAGATCACAGTCAACATCAGGTATCTTAATCTTGCTTATTCTTGGTAGAAAACTAGAGTAGTCTTTCTGTTGTGAAGTAAACAGAGAGGTTAAAAACATATATGGGAGGAAATTATTCCCATAACAACAATAACAATAAAAACATCAACTATTTTAATACTTAAAAGGCAACATAAAGTAACATCTGTTGAAGCAGATTTTTCAAGTTTTTATTTTTAGTTACATTTAGGGCTGAGAGCGCCCCCTGCTGGTATACTGACGAAGCCCTTTCCAGACCACCTCTAGGCACTGGGATATGTCCAGGAGACACTTGAATCTGCCTCTCTTAATCTGTTTCCCTTCTCTTAGAGCCATGTGACTTTCAACTTTTAACTTCACCCCAAATCTTTAGTGCACATTCCACACAAATACAAATTTTTTAAGTATATTATTTATTTTAAAACATTTTAGGAGGTTCTGGTTGCTACAAACCTTCGAGTAAGAAAAACCAGCCTTCAATATGTTCAGTATTTTTGAATTCTCAAAGACAAGGGCCATGGAGAATATGCTTTGGCCCCGGTGATATAAATGTGAGCACCTCAGTGGGCAGATCAGCCAAAAAAATATTTTTCTATGAGGGATGTATTTTGACAGAGACCCCATGACAGAGTGGTTAAAAGAACAAACTTGATCTGTTAAACAACGAATAGACTACCTGGGTTTGCACACAGGCTCCACCATTCACCAGCTGTAAGAACTTTCTGTGTGTTTTCAGCTCCCTCAGCTATAACCCAAGATGATAATAGTAATAATAATAATAATACCTGGATTGTTATGAGAACTGAATGGATTATATATGGAAAGTAATCATAACTGTGCCTAGCTCAGAATAAGCGCTATAGAAAGATTTGCTTTACGGTATATAAACGTCTAATTACTGTGTTGTAGGCCTGAAACTAATATACTATTGTATGCCAACTATACTCTAATAAAAATTATAAATAAATAAATAAATACATAATATAACTGATGGGAACAAAGAGAAACATTTGCTGAAATAAGCCGAATTCATGGTGGGACACCAGGCCCCTTTGGCCGTGCCTTGCGTATGCCTGTTTGACCTTGCTGTGCGTCTGAGGGGTTAACTGGATTAGCATCAGTGCTGATGGCAACTGTGCTGTGTGTGTGTGTGTGTGTGTGTGTGTGTGTGTGTGTGATGTTGCCTATTGTTCTAGGACAGTGCTCTTAAATGTGAATGTGCATCTGACTGAATGGAAGGGTTTGCAAAATAAGGATTGCTGGTCCCTGGGCCCAGAGTTTCTGATCCAGCAGGTATGGAGCCTGAGAATGTTAATTTCTAGCAAATTCCCAAAGGATGATGCTGCTGCTGGTCCAGGGACCACACCTTGAGAACCACTGTTCTAGAGCAATGGTTCCAACCCTGGCTGTACATGAAACTACCTGGGAACTTTAAAAAATGTTGCTAGGCCCCAGCCAGCCATAATTAGCTTTTAGATATCCCCAGGTGATTCCAACATGCAGCCACGGTTGAGAACTACAGTTCTACATCATTACTATGCTATTGAAATGGATGCATTTAAGTACTAGGACAGAGTCCTGGCTGGTGGCTCAGTGGATTGGCACCAGCCTGCGAACCCAAAGGTCACCGGTTTGATTCCCCATCAAAGCACATAACCAGGTTGCAAGCCAGGTCTCCAGCCAAGTCCGTAGCCGGAGGCAGGTGAAAGGTAACCATACATTGGTGCTTCTTTCCCTTTCTTCCTCTGTCCTTACCCTTCTCTCTCTAAAGATGATGAATAAAAATTTAACTGATAGGGCAATTACCCCCTACACTTTCTAGTTAAAGAAATGAAAGCTTGGCGTGTTTCCCACTGAGGTGCTCATTATACACTCTGACTCAGGGCCCCTACGCCAGTTCCACTGCACCAACTTTTGCTGCAAGGCCCAGGAGCCTGTACTTTAGTAAGTACCCCAAAAGCCCATATGCACATTTAATTTTTTTTTTTTTTTTGCCTGAAGACATACAGTCAGTAAGTTCTCATCTCATGTTTCTGATCTATAAATCCAGAAATGTTATTATAAAAGTGAAGAAGTGCCGTGGCTGGTGCGGCTCAGTGGACTGTGTGTGTGCTGGCCTGTGAACCAAAAGGTTGCCGATTTGATTCCCTGTCAGGGTCCAGGACAGGTGTGCAGGCCAGGCCCCCTGCTGGGGAGAGTGCAGGAGGCAACTGATAGATGCATCCTTTGCACACTGATGGTTCTCTCCCTTCCTTCCCCTCTCTAAAACTAAATATTTTTTTAATTGTACATTTTCAAAAAGAGAGAGAAAGCTTTGTATTTAGTTTGTTTTAAGCTTTTTTTCTGAGCTTCTTCTCTCAAGAAAGGACTCTATACACGTACATATTTATAAATACTATCTCTATTTATATACACAGCAGACCCAGTGACAGGAGCTGGACCAATAATAAACTCCATTCAAAAGCTACAAAGAGGTCAACTTGATTTCATTCACCTACTCTGGGATTTGAACCTTGAAGAGAAGAGTTGGCCAAGGTAGTTAAAGACACAGCTCTAGAGCTGGGCGGCCTGCTTCCTTTCACCACTGATTACTGTGCAACCTGGGGCAGGCCATTAAGCTCCCTGTGCCCTGGCTTCCTCAACTGATTTGCAGGGCAGTCGTGAGGGTGAATGCATTAATCCACAGCAAAGTGCTAAGAACAGTGCCTGGCAATAATGAGAGCCTATTCATGCTTTCTTTTTCTTTCTTTCTTTTTTTTAAAGATTTTATTTATTATTTTTAGAGAAAGGGGTAGGGAGAGAGGCAGAGAGTGAGAGAGACATCAATGTATGGTTATCTTTCATCTGTCTGCAGCTACACACTTGGCTGGAGACCTGGCTTGCAACCTGGTTATGTGCCCTGGCTGGGAATCGAACCAGCCACCTTTGGGTTCACAGGCTGGCACCTATCCACTGAGCCACCAGCCAGGGGATCATACTTTCTATTACAATTTTTTCTGCTACTATTATCTGCACAGCAGACCTACATGCTCAAAAAACTATTTTATAAATTTAAAAGTTGTTTTATACAGAGTACACTGTAGAAACTCCATGAAACTAAAATACACAAACCAGAAAGTATTTTCCAAAAAATGCATGGGGGTGTAGAAGGTAATCGTTGAAGAATTTTGTATCATTATTTTTTTTTATGTAAAAACTCAGAAAAGCATTTCTCCAGCCCTTCTGGGTATTACAATAAAAATCCTATACTTCTCTGGTGCCTTCCAATTGGCCTAACCTACATGGGAAAGCTTCTTAAAAGGGGAATTCTAGCTTATTATTGACAATAGAATGGCTTTGGTTCCCTAAAGGAAAAAAACGGGAAGATTCATCAAAATTATAATGTATTAATTATATAATTTTACTCACAAACCTGGCTTTGCTGAATGTTGTACTTCTTACTTTTGCTTTGTTCAGGAACTTCAATCTGCTAAAGAGATTTTAAAAATGCCAGTCAGCACAGCATGGAGAAGGAAGCTCATCAACAACCCATTTAACTAGCACATTTCCCTTCCCCAATAATCGTCTTAGTGGCTTCAGAGGCTGCCAGTCAGCAGACATACCTGCTTGTCTTCTGCATGTTCCCCTTTCGTTTACAAGAGTCTAAATGGTGTAGTAATTGAGTTGCCAAAAGTTAAGTGAAGTTTAATGTTTAACCTTGGTGGCTGCCTATATATGGATCTTGTGGTTTAACACATTCTAAAGGAACTTCCTGCAAAATAAAATGAACTTCTACATCCTGACATACTCCACAGAACTCCAATCCACATGCTGAATCAAAAGACACCATTAATCAAGGGAAGAATCAAACTGCAGTTCAAGCCATTTGAATCTACCTCCTGTTCGTAAGGTAAATTTAATGTCACAGTCAAGGGTCCCAGCAGAAAACAGATGGCGCCCTCTTGGGGGTGATGGACAATTTTAAAAAGGGATCGATTTCATGGAGGTGTGGGCAGGATTAAAGTGAATCAATGAAGGGAGGTTGGAGCCTCCAGGGACTAGGGCTGTGTGTGCTCACTCACTCCTGCACGTGTGTGTGTGTGTGTGTGTGTGTGTGTGTGTGTGTGTTGGGGGCAGGGGTCTTTTTTCCCACTCTGGGCCTGAAGGGGCATGGAGAGCAGCTGGTACTGCAGGGAGGAGAAATAGATACCCCGATCCCGCTTTTCTCCCACCCTCCAATCTTGCTGGGTTTCTCCATTGGTGAGCACGGCCCAAGACGAGGTGAGAAGGCAGGGTTTGCACATAAAGGTCAGTCTCCAGGACACAAAGAAGGTAGACAAGAGTGGAGAATAAACCTGGAGGGGCAAAAAGAGTGTCTGGCACCAGTAAACTTGACCTAGCCAGTGTCTGGGGAAAAGAGTTCTTAGACTCTTAGAGGAAGAGAAGAGAACTACTATTAAACAATTATGTGCATGTCTCAATTTATTCTATAACTGTAACTGTCTTTTAACTGATTGCCTTTCTCCTCCAACAAATAAGCTTCCTGACACTGGATCCTCAGTTTCTAGCCATTGCATGGCAAATACAGACATTCATAAATGATAGAATGGAGGGCAAATGAATTAAGTTGTTGGTTGTTGTTTATTATTCATAAAAGTACAGGCAGGAAATTTCCAAATAAGTGGGATAAATACCATGACACAGCCAGAGTAATTATGGTTAACTTTGTTATAAAATATATACTTTTGAAGTATGCATAGGACTTCTTTTAAGTTAGTATTCCTAATCAAAAAGTTATATAATTTTTAAAAAGTTACATAACTGAGACCAATCTCAACGGTTTAAACAACTTCAGTAATGAGAAATTAATGCTCTGATGCTTTATGTGTTTTACTATTACTATTATTTCATAATATTACATTACAGTTTGTAAGTAGTCTTGTGCAATGAAATACAGAGTTGGAGGAAAACTCATAATTTTTCTCTCTCCTAGGCTCTTCCCCTCCCTCTCCCTATGTCAAATAAAATAGAACCCATGGCAAATGTGAAGCAATTTCTGATATAATCTGTTTCTTTATTTCCATATGACTTAAAATATTTTATGTACTAGAAGGAATAAAGTTGGGGGAGGAAGCTAATCCTTTTTCATAATGCAGTATTCCTGCACTTTCTCTTTCATCAACAGAGAGGTTTTTGTTAATAATCTAACCACTTACTCCAGCATCATAATCTCCCTCCAGCTCCCTCAAACTCCATCCGCCTGCTACGTACGCTCAGGCCAGTCTCGTGATGGCTATAACATGTCTGTACCTCTTCTGTTTTCCGAACTGGGCCAGCTATTCAAAGGATGACAATTGCTGGGACATGGATAACACAACCCTTGGTGTTCCCTTACCACATAACAGGAACACACAGCGGCCTTTCACCCGGTCCAAGCTTACCCAGAATGAAGGAGAGGTGGAGAGAAAAATAACATATATGGTAATGGGAGTTTGGAAAGTGGGTAAGAAGTATGAGAAAAGCGGGAAGCAGAAGGCCATCTTGTTTTCCCCTTTGTTTTAGGAGTTGCATTTCTCTCGCGTGCAAACTGTCATCGGAATCAAGTTTCTCCTCCCCCTGCACCCCAGGCTGGGAATTCCTATGGGTGTTAGGCCGATGGCGGCAACCTTGTGCTGGTAGTAATAATACATGAATTTATTTGCAGAGACAACAACGTACCCTGCAAAAAGCCTAAATTAACCAGCGTCCTGGCAGCAAGGCGTGGGCCTGTGGTGTGACTAACTCTTGGCCAATGAGCTGTTAGCAGAAACTCTGTGGGATTTCCCAGACAACGTCTTAGAGAAAAGAGATGCGCCCTCCTTCATATTCTCCTCAGGCTTGTTGCCTAGAATGCGGATATAATGACTGGAGTTTGAGCAGGAGGTAAGAGCCCCTGAAGATGGCAGAGCAGAAAGGTTTCTGTTGACAGCTGAGAGCCACTGTATCCACCCAAGAGCAATGATCTCTGAGCTTCTTTTATGAGAAGCAAACTTTTTTTCTTTTTAAAAAAGACCTAATTTATTTTTAGAGACAGAAGGGAAGGATGAAGAGAGAGAGAGAGAGAAACATCAACGTGTGGTGGCCTCTCACATGCCCCCGAATGGGAAGGTGGCCCACAACCTAGGCATGTGCCCTGACTGGGAATCGAACCAGCAACCCTTTGGTTCGCAGGCCAGCACCCAGTCCACAGCAAACTTTTCATTTTGCTGATGGCACCTATTTTGTTTTTTCTGTAACATATAGAAAATCAACTCCTAACATACTTTATTTGAAAATAAAATAATTCTTATAATTCTGTTCTAGCTAAAAGTAGAAAATATAAACAAAACTTAGGCATTTATGCAGAAGCATTTTTAAAAATTCCTTCTGGTTTGTAGTTAATATTGCCTTTAAGAATTTAACATGACTTTTTTATTATTGACTATTGCAATTTTGTTTAGTGCATTTGTTTAACTTCAAATTTTAATGATGTCATCATAAATGTTGCAAATCTGCCTTTGTAAAGCATTGCCTAAATAGAGCTAATTAAACCAATTTATGTTGGTCCTAAATTTCCTCTTTTACTCCTTCCTTTTTCCTTGGATAAAACAGTAACCACTTTTAGTAACCACATTTAATCTGCTTTTAGGGACAATCTGCGTTATTTATGGGGCTCATTTGGTGACAGTTTCCTCAATTTCTCTCTCCCTGTCCAGGTTCTTTGCCATTATCAAAATCTGGGTATCTACATTTACACAATGGAATTCTATATAGCAGAAAGAAAGAAGGAACTTGTACCCTTTGCAACAACATGGATGGAACTGGAGAGTATTATGCTTAGTGAAATAAGCCAGTCAGTGAAGGACAAATATCATATGATCTCACCCATTAAGGGACAATAATGAGCAAAACTAACAACAAGCAAAACAGAACCAAGTATATGAA
>PVIW01010176.1:0-46085 GCA_004026585.1 Noctilio leporinus
ATACACTGTTGGTGGGAATGCAGGCTGGTGCAGCCACTGTGGAAAACATTATGGGGTTTCCTTAAAAAACTAAAAATGGAACTGCCTTTTGATCCAGCAATTCCACTACTTGGACTATACCCAAAGAATCCTGAAACACCAATTCATAAGAACCTATGCACACCTATGTTCATAGCGGCACTATTTACAATAGCCAAGTGCTGGAAACAGCCTAAGTGCCCATCAGCGGATGATTGGATCAAAAAACTTTGGTACATATACACAATGGAAATCTATGTAGCAGAAAGAAAGAAGGAACTTGTACCCTTTGCAACAACTTGGATGGAACTGGAGAGTATTATGGTTAGTGAAATAAGCCAGTCAGTGAAGGACAAATATCGTATGATCTCACCCATTACAGGACAATAATGAAGAAAATTAACAACAAGCAAAACAGAACCAAGTATATGAATACAATGAATTGGCCTTCAGTGGTCAGGGGAACGGGGTAGGGGGGAGGGAGAGGTAGAGGCAACGAAGGGGAGCAGCTTAGACAAGAACCTAGTATAAAGGAACCATGGACATGGACAACAGGTGGGATTGAATTTGGGGGGAATGGGTGGGTGGGTGGGGGGACAGAGGGGAGCAAAAAGGGGATGGATGTAATACAACAACAATAAAATTAAAAAAATAATAATAATAATAATAAAAAAGGGGAATAACAAAAAAAAAAAGATGAATAATTTCTGGAGATCTATGCAGTAAGCATGGTGCCTATAGCTAACAATATTGTATTCTATACTTAAAATTCACTATGAGGGTAGATCTTATGTTAAGTCTTACCAGACACAAAATAATAATAATAATAATAATAATAATAATAATAGTAATAATGTTTTTATTAGATTAATGGTGGTTGTATCCATCATGTTATATCCATACAGCTTTTTATATGTTAATCATTCCTCAATAAAGTGGTTAAAAAAAAAAAAGTGAAATTGTACCCTAGGATAGGTCCAAGTGAAATGAAAACATACTGAAAATTATGCCTATATAATACAAATTATGACATAATTAGATGGTCACCTAAATGGTGGGCTTGGAAGAGTATTGTTGGCTTCATGGGAGCTTTTATTAGGCCTGGAAATGGAACAAGGGGAATACATCCACTGATTTAGGAAATATATATGGAAGTGTAGTCCCAAATTCTAAATAAATAGAATCTTAATGAGAAGTTTTGCATTTATTGGAAATCTATCACTTTCATCACAGAACACTCATATACTGAATGAATGCCAGACACACTGTAAAATTCCGACACAGGCAAAACACAAGACTTCTAGAACTTGGACAGGTGAGATAATTCTGAATCTTTGTTATAAATGTAGAAGACAAACTTTAAGACTGGCTCATCTCCTAAGTTTAGTGAGGTTTGCACTCAAGAAAGGAACAATTCTTTCATAACTCCTCATCTTTCTCTAATTCTGCCTCTAGAACCAACTCAGTTCAGTTCTAATGCTAATTGAGCACACAAACATACAAGGCCCTATAAGAGAGTCAGAGAGAAATGCCTTGGTCTTGACCATCAGGGATTATAGGCTAGACTTGGTGTTTCCCAAGAAAGCAGAGTGATGATTTCGTTTTTCACCCCACAGTCAACACTGTTGTTGGAATTATGCATTTTTACACACATGCTGATTTCTGTTCTTAATTTTTTATCATTCTGTATGTCAGAATTTTTTTGGTACTAATATTTTTCTTAGCTTTGCATTCATTCCAATAACTATTTTGGGGTGCTTATTAGATGCTATGGCTAGAATAGGAGCATCTTATGCTCAGAAGATTCCTATGCTTGGACTAATGCTCTGCTTATTATCTTATAATAATTCTTTTTGAACAAGGAGCCCCATCTTTTCATTGTGCACTGGGCCCTGTAAATTGTGTAGCTGGTTTTGCTGGATACTGGGCTAGGTGTTAGGACACAATGATAAAAAGCAGAAACAGTTTTAAGAGGGTGAGAAATAAGAATAAAATAACAGTGTAGGACATAATAAAGAAGGACATAAGGCACTGGGAAGTGAGAAAGAGCTTCCAGGTTAGGACTGTGGATGGCTGGGGGCTGACTTCAGCACATGTGGCATGTGGAAATCTCTCAGCTAATACTTTGGATGAATAGGACTTCTGTTTAAAAAGAAAGAAAACTAATTCATAACTTATTAAAATTGGGACACACAGCAACTCTGACTGATAAGGGACATTTGAATTTTGCTTAAGGTCTCTTTCAGTATCACATGTTTTAGCAGTTGGAGGGGTTACACCATATCCAGGAAAAACAACCCTGGCAGAAAAGTCCATTACTCATGGTCTTGTCCAGGTAGAAAAAGAGGGAAGTTTCTTGTTATAGGCAGATTCTCTTGCTTTCTTAACTACAAATGGAAAAACAGAGGGGAAAAAGAGTTAGAAAGAAAGGCAGGCATTGTATGTGTTTGTGTGTGTGTGTTTTGGGGGTGGGGGTTTCTTTTTGTCTGTATTAATAGGATGAGTGCCATGGCTCTTGGTTTGGTTTACAATAGGCATGTGTAGTTTTTCAGGCAATGATCATTAGCTTTGTAAAATCTAATCTCATCTGTATTTGAAAAAAAAAAAAAAAGAACAGAAAAAGATCTTTGAAATGCTCCAACCTTTACTGAGAAGTGCATATATTCACTTTTATTTTATTTTCTGATTTTAAATGCTACATGCAATAAAATAATGGTCAACAGCCCATATTTATTGACTGCTGATCAGTACCAGGTATTATACCCATATTTTCCACAGATTTTCTTTTTTTATCCAGGCAACAACCCTATGGAGTGGGAACTAGTTTATTTTTATTCTACAAATGAGAAATTGAGGTTCAGAGGTTCTGGTAACAAAAGTCCCACCAGATGGATGTAGAAGAACAGGATATGGACCCAGGGCTATGTTTTGCTTTTGTTTATTTAAACATTTTATTCATTATTTTTAGAGAGAAGGGTAGGGAGAGAGGAAGAAAGGGAGAGAAATATCCATGCATCCATGCATGGTTGCCTTTCACCTGCCTCTAGCACAGAGCTGGCTGGAGACCTGGCTTGCAACCTGGTTATGTGTGCCGTGGCTGGGAATCAAACCAGTGACCTTTGGATTTGCAGGCTGGTGCCTTATCCACCGAGCCACCATCCAGGGCCAGGCCCATGTTCTTAACACAGCTTTTCCTTTTCTCAATGAGAAACGCATCTAGGGGTTAACATTCAGGCATGCTGTTAGACTTCCTTCCTGAATTTCTGCAGATTCTGGCTTTTTGTTTTGTTTTTCCCTTTCTCTCTTCCTTTAAAAGAAAACAAAACCTTTTATGGTGGAAAATTTTAGGCACTTACAAAAAATGACAGGTTGGTATAATGAATCTCTCCTGTGTTCATCACCAAGTTTCAACAGTTATCAATGCCTCATTAATTTGGTTTCATCAATATGTTCAACTACTTTATTTCCTTCTATATGTACTCTTTTGAAGCAAATCCAAGATGCCCAATAAGTTTATCTATAAATATTTCAATATAAAATAACTCTTTAAAAACATGACCCCCATTACCTTAAAAATGTAATAATAATTAATGTCTTAATATCAGATATTCAGTTAGTGTTCAAATTTCCAATTGTTTTCTTAGTGTAATATTTTTCAAGTCTGAATTGAGATTTTTAAAAGTCCACATTTTGCAATTTGTTGACATTTGTCTTAGCTTCTATTAATCTCCATTCATACCTCTCTCTTATTGCAATTTATTTGTTGAAGAAACTAGGCTGTAAATTCTATCATTTGAGTGTTGCTGATTGCATCTTTGTGGTATAATTCACCATATTCCTCTGCCTACAGTATTTTCTGAAGGTTGACAGACTCCGACAACTTGATCAAATTCCAATTAGAATTTTTTGTGACAAGACTGTCTCAGAGGTCACTAGTCTGAGTTGTTTCATTGAGGAAGGCAGATCTCTTTTTGTGATGTTAGCAGCTGTGATAGTCAATAGCTAGGTAATTTAATTAAGTGTTGTAACATGACTTTACAATTCTATTGCCCTTTACTCATCAGCTAGGACATTTCTATAATAAGAAATTTCCCCTCATGTACTAATAAGTTACCTTGTGATTAAGTTCATGCAGTAAAGATGGAGCAAGTGCTTGTTTACCTTTATTTACCAGTTTTCAAAATAATGAGTTAACACCTCTAATGCTGCCTCAAATGTTTTTTAAGCATTTATTCATATAAACACAGGAACTTACATGTATAATATATTTCAATCCATTAATGTCATTTTCCTTACTGATGATCCTATTGGTCAATAGGAGCTTCTTCGAGTCAATATCTGCATCTTTTTGATATGACCCTGGAAGTCTGTGGCATTTTCCTTGTTACCTTGGATGAAAAGATGCTCATTTTATACACTTCCTAACCAATATGCAGCATGTTGTTGCTTTTTGTTTCATTTTTTTAAAATTGAGTTATGATTTAAGTAGTATATATCTATACATACATACTGAATATATATACATTTCAGTATGATAATTTTATCAGTTTTGGCAAATGTATACACCTATGTTATCTACACCCCTACCAAGATATAGAACACTTCCAGAAAGTTACCTCTGCCAATCTTTTCCCATTCTCCATTAGCAACCACTATTCAGAATTCTATTAGCAAAGATTAGTTTTTCCTATTTTAGAACTCCATATAAATTGAATATTAGAGTATATACTCTTTTGTGTCTGGCTTTTCTCATTGAGTAAATGTTGAGATTCATTCATGGTATTGCAGTTCATCCATTCTCTTATTGGAAAAGTATTCTATTGCACGAATATACTACATTTTGCTTATTTACTCTCTAGTTAATGGAAACCTGGGCTATTTCCAGTTTGGGGGTATTATAGATATGCTATAAACATTTTTTTACAAAGTTCATATGTATGTGTATACATACACTTTCATTTAGCTTAAAGAAATGCATATATAGGAGTTGAGAAATAGATCGTAAAGTGGATGTATGTTTAATTTTTAAAGAAACTGATGGTCAACTTTTTAAAAGGCTGTATCATTTTCCTCTCCAACAAGTACTGTATGAAAGGTCTTTGCCAACATGTGGTATTACACATCTTCTATTATAAGTTAGCTACTTTAGTGACTATTCAGTAGTAGCAGCACCTGAGTTTATACCTTCTTTTTGCATGAGTTTAACTGTAAATTAATAATAGTAAATATACACCAGTGTTGGGGCCCACCTGGGAAAAACAGAAACCTGGAGTCTCATGTGGGCCATGCTAAACCTATAACTCCCAACTGGAAGACTGGGAATGCTGGGTACATATATGTTTCCATGTAAAACAAGTAGCCCTAGGGGAAGGGGACTAGGTCATAGGAAAATAGTTACTATGAAACCCAGACTGTTCTCTTACCTCACCTGATCCTTTGTTGTATCAACTGCAGAAATTTTAAAAATTTGAATGCACATCCTGACCTGAGTGAGATCTCCCTGCCCCCTTACTTGTTTTTCTGTTTCCCTGTAATTAGCATTGATTAGCATTGATTAACAAGCTAAATGCCTCCAAATTTACCCTTTTTAATAAAAGACCTTTGGGATCAATGAAATGGGCTTTTGGCCTTGAGCCAAAGATCTGGTCAGATCTTCTTTTCCTTAAACAAGCTGTTTGGGATGGTGCTATTTCATCTGTGGCATCATTATTTCATCTGCAGCACTGGGGGATTTTACTGCAGGTCAGGGTCCTCCGCACTCCAGACCCTGTTCCCATATGTTGTTAAGTATATACTCAGTAATACCTTTGAAATAGGAACTATTATTATTATCTTCATTTTACAGATGAGAAAACTGAAGCACAGAGAGGTTGAGGAACTTACAGGAAGTCACACAAGGAGGAAGTAGCAGATGCAGGGTATGAGCAGACTGTTGGTTCCAGGGTTCAGGCCTCTGACTTATATGCTCTTCTGTCTCTTGCAATTGTTTATTAGAATCCCTTCCCTTTGTCATAGAGATGTAAAGTACAGCAAAGGTAATACAGTCAATAATACTGTAATCAAGATGTATAGTGCCAGGCAGATACTGGAAATATCGGGGGAACACTTTCTAAAGTATATGATTGTCTAACCACTATGCTGTACACCTGAAACTAATACAAAATAATATTGAAAGTGTAATTGAAAAATAAAATTCAAAAAAAGAATTCCTTCCCTTTCTCTAAATGTTTATTTTTTCTGAGATGCTGGCAAATATTTCCAAATCAAAATTACTATCACATTAATTAAAAAATAAAAACTGTAGGGGGAAAACTTGGACAACAGAGTATTTAAATTTTTTTTAATTAAATAAATAGGCCCTGGCTGGTGGCACAGTGGATAAGGCACTGGCCTGCGAACCAAAGGTCACTGGTTCGATTCCCCAGCCAGGGCACATACCCAGGTTGCAAGCCAGCTCTCCAGCCAGGTCTGTAGCTGTAGGCAGGTGAAAGGCAACCATACATGGATGTAAATAAAAATATAATTTAAAAACTTAAATAAATGAAAATAAAAAATCTTGTACTCTGTAATGTAAATAAAAATAATTTATTATTATTATTATATTACAATTGTTTCATTTTGTCCCCATTTCTCGCTCTCTTCTGCCCCACCCTTTCTGTCCCCTCTCCTACAGTCAATCCCCACCTCATTGTCATCTCCATGGGTCTTTCACATTAGCTCCTTGACTAATTTTTTGATCCTTTCATCCACTGATGGGCACTTAGGCTGCTTCCAGCACTTGGCTATTGTAAATAGGGCTGCTATGAACATAGGTGTGTATAGTTCTTCTGAATTGGTTAAAGCATACTTTTTCAGAATTTCTTTTTACTTCTACCCAGCTTACTCTGAACTTAAATATTTTCTTTTTATCAGCACATTTCCAGTTCTATTCCATTCATTTTTCAAAAGTTTCTTATTTTGAGAATTTTTTTTGTGTGTATGTGTAACTGTTCCATAAGTTCTGTTCTTTAAGTACTGAGCATATATTATATCAGAATGTTTTTTGCAGGAACAAACAAACAAGAAGTGAGAAATAACTTTTATAACATATATCTGTTGATTTGGTATCTAAAGGATAGTTTCAGGTTAGTGAGGTACACAGATAAGCAATGCCATGAAAGTCCCAGGTCCCTTCTATATTTGCACCTATCAGGTTCTCCTCAAGCTAACATTCCCTCATGGTGACAGTATAGTTGCCACTGCTTCCAAAACAGGACTCCCTTCTTTTTTCTATGTCTCTTTAGAGAACGTTTGCGGAAATGTATCAGTAAGCCACCTTCCACTGGCCAGAGCTGTGCCATATTTTTACTCTAAACAAATCCTTGGCAAGAGGAATCAGGTCATCCTGATTATCTTTGACCATGACTTCATAACCGACATGTGGATATACTGGGTAATAGTTATCATGAGATATGGTCCTCTCAGCCCTTGAAGCACCCTGAGACCCTCCAATGGACACTTCAAACCCTAAGCAGCCTCATTTACATTTGCCCTGGATACTATAGACATTATCATTTTGTATTTACTCTATGACTTGGGCAAATGTTGAGAAGCACTGGCTTGGAGACCAATCAGGAGATCTCTAAGTTACATGGTGGGTGATATTAATCCCTGAACCAAATTAGGCCTCCCAGGATAGAAGAAGGAAAAAAATGGCTCTTGGAAGCAGGCTTAGAAAATGGATAGGAACAAGAGAACCCATAAGGGAGCCAACACAGCCAATATCATGCTCTGCAACTGTCTTTTCTGTTCCAGCTGCTGCCTTGATGATTCTGACTTTCAGACATCTCTCTTCTACCTCAACACTCCAAGTAAAAGAATGTGCAGGTACCCACTGGCTAGGCTGAAGCCCTAGGCCAGCCCCTAGTTAAAGTGGGGCAGACAGGAAGAACTGGGCAGAAAACCTGCACTGGAACTTGCCTTTTGGATATTTGCCTGGTTGGCACTTTTAGAAGGGAGAGAGAGAGCTAACAAGATGCTGATTGTGAGTGTTGGCCAACTAAAATGTGACAAAAGCCCTTTTTGAGGGGCTTCCTGTAGCAATTCTAATTTATCTCTGAGTTTGCTTGGAAAGTCTATATCCAAGCAAACCTGCAGGTCCACCTATCTTTGAGCAAATACCTGTGACATTTATGGGACCAGCAGTTTCAATCATCTCTCAACTAACCAGTTCTGGTGCATTCCAAAATGAGACAATTGAGAGCTGAATGGTTGTGGTTGTGAAATCTCATTGAGGCAAATCAAGTTTGATTAATTATGTTTAAGTTAGTAAACATGGATTTGGGGGGCCAAATAAGCTTAGAGTCCTCAAGCATCTAAGATGAAAAGAGAAAATAAATGGTGTATCATTCTGTTCTTCTGTCCCAAGCTTTATCCCTTGCATAAATAAATAGATAATAAAAAAACACCTTGGTGATCACTTTCTAGCTTTCTAAATGAAGTATAGAGAAATCACAGAAGAGATAAAATTGCTGAAATCCACTAAATGGTAAGTGGGAAAACCATACAATTGCTTTCCCTTATCCACAAGAAATACATTCTAAGACCCCCAGGGGATACCTGAAACCACTGATAGTATCAAACCCTGTATATGGGGTCTGTCCCAAAAATATCGGCCATGCAAACCGGTTTAATTATATTGATAGTGGCTTGATACTTTTGGGACAGACCTAGGATATCTTACGTTTTTTTCCTTTCCATACATATCTGTGATAACATCTGCATTATAAATGAGGCACCATAAAAAGTTAACAATAACTGTTAATGAAATAGAGCAACAGGCCCTGGCTGGTGGCACAGTGGACAAGGCACCTGCCTGTGAATCCAAAGGTCGCTGGTTCAATTCCCAGCCAGGGCACATAACCAGGTTGCAAGCCAGGTCTCCAGCCAGCTCTGTAACTGGAGGCAGGTGAAAGGAAACCATACACTGATGTCTCTCTCCCTCTCTGCCTCTCTCTAAAAATAATAAATAAAATCTTTTAAAAAAGTCAAAATTATTTACAAAAAAGAAATTGAATAATAATGACAATATTCTGTAATGAAAATTATGTGAATGTGGCATTATGAAGTAAAAATGGATGACTTGAACATAAGCACTGCAATACCTCCATAGTCAGTCTGATATGGCTAGAGGTGCTGGACAAAAGGATGATTCATCTCCCAGGTGGGACCAAGGGGGATGGTATGAGAGTTCATCACATTACTCAGAATGGCATGCAATTTAAAACTTATGAATTGTTTATTTCTGGAAAGTTCTATTGAATAGTTTTGGACTATAGTTGACCACAGGTAATCGAAACTATAGAAGGCAAATGATGGATAAGGGGAAGTACCATACAAAACCAAACAGTATAATGAATGTAAAGGAAAAAGGAACTATGCTCAGCTATTTCTAAATCTTTAGACTTTGGTGCATGACAGATAGGATTGTAATCAGCAATGCTCTGCATAAGCTTATTTTAACTATAGAAGGAAATTCCATATCACTTTGCCATGACACACATTTTCTAAGAGAATAAAACTTTCTCTCAAGTTTGGCTCTGAAAACATGCAGAGCAATTTACAGTGTGATAAAAGGCAGAATACTTGTCCTCATGTTCTCAGGTAAGAACAATTCCATGCTCCAAGCATTAAGGCCCTTAAGAAAGTTATGAAAACCAGACAGCTCCATTAATACATGAAATAAAATAAAAATAGAGATAAAAATGTAACTTTTTGGCTAGTAGAATGGTATAAACAAAAAGTTGGCTAGAGTATGAAGGGAGGGATTCTTGCTCATTTATGGCAGCATAAATTGTATAATCTTTTTGGAAATCCAATTCCTTCCAAACAAGGTATTTATCTTATAGGAATTCTCCCACAAATGTTTTACATATAAGGATTTTCATTGTTGCACTGCCTTAGTAAAAATCAGAACTGATGTGGCTAAGTTGGTTGGGAATCATCCCCAAATGCAAAAAGCCACTGGTTCAATTCCTGTTTGGGGCACATGTCTAGGTTGTGAGTTAGGTCTCCAGTCAGGGAGGTGAGGCAACTGATAGATGTTTCACTCTCCCTTCCCCCTCCTTTCCCTCTTTCTTAAAAGCAAGAGTTGGAAGCAACCTAAATGTCCATTCATTCATAGGGGCTTGGTGACATTATACAATTCATACCGTTGAATACACAAGTTATGAAAAATCATCAGTACCTAAGGCATCTTAGTAAGTGAATACATTTCAAAATAAAATGTACATGATGATTTCATCTCTGTAAAATTCATTTTGGTGTAATATGTATGTCTCTATATCTAATGAATATGTACCACTAATAAGAGTACTCTTACTTTTAAGCCATGCATTTCTTTCTTTTTTTTTAAACCATGCATTTCTATAGCAATTCAATATATGAACTTATTTTAATTACTTAAAAATTAATGGTTTCAAACAAGTACAAATATTCCATTCTATTCAAAGGTAATCATGTGATAGTAAGTAATGATCATTATAAAATGGACACACTAGATAAATACTTGCAGAGATGCTACTACATGCTGGGTGCAATGATTCAAGGTGAAATTGGACAGATCCCTGATTTTCAGAAATACTTGACACAAGAGTCTGGATTAAATGTTTGAATAGGTAGTTTTAAAATATTATATATATCCTTGCTATAAAAATTTATTCAAAATTATGAAAGTAAAATAAGTAGAAATGCCTCCATTCATCAACTTACATTTCCTAGGGGTAAAAATTATTAATGGTTTAGTGTATATATTTCCAACCTTATTCTCCCATGTACTGAAATACAGAGACACATTTCTACATATATCTTATCTATTTTTCTCTATATATACATACACACATCTTGTATATTGTTCTGTTGTTTGTTTTTGTTTTTACCCAAAAACATATCATTATTTTTGGTCTGTGACATAGTACTCTGTTCATTCTTCCTGCTGACCTCAGAATTTTATGGTAGGGAGGCACAGTTCACTCTTAAACAAACATAGGGGTCGGAGATAAATAGAGGGAGAGAGACCTATTTGTTGCCTCCTGTGTGCACCCTGATCGTGGATTGAATCTGCAACACTTTAGTGTATGGGACAATGCTGCAATCAACTAAGCAACCTGGCCAGGGCCACATATAACTTTTGACTCCCCCAAAACTTAACTACTAATAGTATATTATTAATCAAGTAGCCTTCCTGATAACATAAACAGTTGATTAGCACATAGTTTGTTACATGTATTACATGCTGTATTCTTACAATAAAGTAAGCTAGAGAAAATAAAATGTTATTAGTAAGAGAAGAGAAAATACATTTACAGTATCTATTGAAAAAATCCTTATGTAAGTGGACCTATGCAGTTAAAACCTATGTTGGTCAAGGGCCAACTAGTATTATCATTTAAGTAATCATCCCCCAAATCATGTCTCCACTGATTTACTATTTCAAGTAATGCTGCAATAAACATCTTTGCACATATACCAATATATGAGAATGCCGTTTAAGATGGTTTTCTGAAATGGAAATGTTTGGTGAAAGAAAGCACATTATGTTACATTTTCACTGGATAGAACTAACTGTCTTACAAAAAGGTTGTAATAATTAACTAAATCAATTATAATTTATTTTGTCTGCTTTAACATTAATTTCATCTGCATGAGAGAGAAAGAGAGTGTCTCATTTCTAGGGTGTTTCTCCTTTTCTTTTTTTGAGTATTTCAGTAGTCACAACTTAAAAATATATATTTTTTATTTAGTTATTTTTAAAGAGAGGGGAAGGGAGGGAGGAAGAAATGGAGAGAAACATCAATATAAGGTTGCTTTTCACATGTCTCTCACTGGGTACCTGGCTGGAGACCTGACCTGCAACCTGGGTATGTGCCCTGACTGGAAATCAAACCAGCGACCTTTGGATTCACAGGCTGGTGCTCAATCCACTGGCTCACACCAGTCAGGCATAGCTTTTTTCTTAAACTACAATTTATTGAGTTCTTGTCATGTCCTAGACACTGGTCTAAGTAGTCACATGACATTCTCCCATTTAAAACTGACAACAACGTTATGAGATATTATGTTCCCATTGTACAAAGGAGAAAGTTGAGGCTCAAAGGGTTTAGGTACCCATCCAGTAAGGCGTAGGATTAGAACTCACAATTATTTGACTCCAACATCCTCATATAGCAACATACATGTTACATTAATATACATTTTAAAGAGATTAAATCATCCTTATTTTGTTCTGAAATGTATTTACTTACTAACATGCCTAGATACCAACCTGTCTCATTTTTCATAACATGTATTCAAAGGATTTGTGCAAATCACTCAAAAAAAAAAAAATAGGTAAGACTTCATTTCATTATAATGTCTATTAAAACAGACTGATGTCACTAAATAGTTATGATGAATGAAGCTTCTTTGGTTAAGGAAGGCATTGTTGTTTTCCAGGCTGCTTTTTCTGTCTTTCTCTTCACAGGTCCCTCCCATCTGTAACCACCCACATGGTCCTCCTTCTGCAACAGGGTTACTGGGGAAGGAGGATGAGCAAGTGCTCAATTCTGAGTGACTCTCTCTGCTATTCTTTACTTACTACTCGGCAGCCCCTAGTGTGGCAGCTCAGGGTCTGGTCACATTTCATGGAGAAGTGAGCCAGGTCAACCGGGAGGTGACATGGGGTACACAAGTCTAGCACACAAGCAATTCTCTGGATGGTTGTTTACCCAAATTTCATTTACTGAACTTCTTCAAAATTGATAGCAACTTCCTAAAGGATACAATCTATTATGGAACCTAACCATAATATTGGTATTGACTACTTATTCAGGGTCATAATATAACTTTAGTTGTGATGGTGAAGACTGGGGAAAATATGCTGTTTGGTGAGTATGTTGGTTCATAGTTTTACTTTCTGGAAAATGTTCAGGCACAGTTACATATACGTAAACATACAGGGTACGCATGATAAAGTGGCAAAATTTTAGTAAAATAACATACAAAAAAAGTGTTATATTTTGAAATAAATTTATTATATGTAAATACATAAACATAGTCATCATTTTTTAAATTATTCCAAAAAGTTTCCAGTTGCCGTAATAATAGACTTGATTTGACTTTGGAATCTTGAGCATGCTTTAATTAACTTTTCTTATTTTTTTGTTATCTACCGACATTATCATGCTTTCAATCTTAGCTTTAACAGCCTCTTTATTGGAATGAGGTTGTTTATTAACTTCTCTCTCACAAATGCTCCATACATAATAGTCTAAAGGATTTGCATCTGGTGAACTGGGCAGCCCGATTTCCTTTGACCAGAATTCAGGAACACTGGCACTGAGAAAATCTTGCTCCTTTTTGGTACGTTATGTGCTGGTACACCATGTTGTTGGAAGATAAAATGATGTTCATTTGTGACTTGCTTCATCCACGGTACAACTACTTCTCTCAAAACGTCAAGGCAAAATATCCTGAATCTTCATTGATGATCTCCTGGATTCTATGTACAATATCTGGACTTGTGCAATCCTTGTGTACCTTATGTATTTTCCTTGTTGGTTTGGCGACATCAGGATCAGCATCATATACCTTCTTCACATTGTAAACTGACATAAAGAGGTGTTATTAAAGTCTGCAATTTCCTTAGCAGTCCAGAAATTATGGTTGCCCTAACATCATATTCCATCGACATGACAGTTACTTTAAGAATTTAATACTTTATATCAGAAAAGTGATGTTAAATCATAATCTTAGAAACATAGTTGTTCAAAATTAATAAGAAGCTCATGGAATAAGGTGATGCAAAGTTATTGCCAATTGATCATGTGTACCCTGTATATGTACATATGTATTTTTCGTATATATGTTTATATATAAACTTTATCCATTTAAACATGACCTATTTAGCTCAGAGAAAATATACAAAACAAAGCAAAACCAAACCAAACCAAATCCCAAAACAGGAGACCCTGGCCTGTTTGATTCAATTTCCAATCAGGGCACATACCCAGTTTGCAGGTTAGGTCTCTAGCCAGGTCCCCAGCTAGAGGCATGTGAAAGGCAACCATATATTGATGTTTCCATTTTTCCTCCCTCCCTTCTCTTCTCTCTAAAAATAATGAAAATCTTAAAAAAAAAAAAAAAAAAAAACAGGAGAAAAGAGAAGAAGATAGAACATAAGTAAATTTGATACTTAAAACATATAGTATACAGCATAAAGGAGTGGCAAAGTTTTGCTTTATTTGTAACCTAATGTAGCATATGAGCCTGAAAAACAATTAAACTGATGCAACTCCGAAGTGAATAAAGGGCACTGTTTGAACTCTGGTACTAATATCTCAAAGATTTTTTTGAAACTCCAAATTGAGTTGGCTATTTTAATAAACTCAAAAAATTATTAAAGGAAAAACACGTGTACTAAAAAAAATCTCATTTCCAAAAAGAATTTGAGAGCAGAATCTTATGAGCTCAGCTGGAACTATATCTGGCATCAATACCTAGAAAGTTAATGAATAAAAACCTTAAGGAAGAAAGAATCCCATAAATTTAAATATGAGTTGAGAGTTAAGATTCTTTATACCCTGACCAAATTGTTTCAAACTTAATAATTTTGTTTAAAAATTGGCATTAAACTATTTAAAGTAAATGTACTTTGTCTTCAGAAACTATTTGGGCAATAGTTAGCATTACTTTTTGTTCTAGAGCTTATGACTCTGTCATTATTTGAGGTTGATAATTAGACACAATAACCTGCTTTTGTAACTCAAAGGGTCAAACTCTCTATAATATTGTCTGTGCTTGCAGAATTTTAAAAAGTTTAAATATAGCCAAAGACTTAGGGAAAGAAAATTTTAATTAAACACTAATGAGGACCAGAAAAAAGGCTGTTTTTTTTTCTCTCCAAAGAACTCCAGCAAATCCAAAGATCCTTCCATCCTTGCCTCTTACTGTATGAGAAAGACTTAGGGAAAGAAAATTTTAATTAAACACTAATGAGGACCAGAAAAAATGCTGTTTTTTTTTTCTCTCCAAAGAACTCCAGCAAATCCAAAGATCCTTCCATCCTTGCCTCTTACTGTATGAGAAGGATCTGAATGAAAATCAACATCCACAGAATGCCAGAAGGGGGAAAAAAAGGTCTGAAATGTTGTTCAGCATTGGGCAGGAAAAACAGGGCACTTTCCAGAGCCTAACCACAGGGATGGGTACAGGAAACAGCCGTCACTTGACTGCTGGAGCTGACAAAAACTGCAGAAACTGCCAACTTCCCCACCCTGGCTAGGCATAATTAGAACTTGCAGCTGGCTGGACACAAAAACTAGCTAGGGTCCTCAGGTGAATCTGTTTTCTAGGGGCTGGAGGCAATGATGTATTCTGCTCTCTAAAAGACTGCTTCTTGAATCAAATGACTATCAGAGAATTTAAAACAAATACATTCTTTTTTTAAAAGATATTTTTTAAAAGATTATTTATTTATTTATTATTTTTAGAAAGTGGGGAAAAGATAGAGGCAGAGAGGGAGAGAGACATCGATGTATGGTTGCCTTTCACTTGTCTCCAGCTACGGACCTGGCTGGAGACCTGGCTTGCAACCTGGTTATGTGCCCTGGCTGGGGAATGGAACCAGTGACCTTTGGGCTCATAGGCCAGCACCTATCCACTGTGCCACCAGCCCCGGCCAAATGAATATATTCTTAATCAGTTTACATAGTTTGGAGCTATTTTCCATTACAGTAAAAAATAAATGCACACGTACAGAAACATTTCAACATGTATGGCTTTCTTCCTGAATGAGGTTTTCACAACTTCTTGAAATTTAAACCTCTCTTTGGATAGAGTCCCCCTAATGATACTTTCCCCTACTCCAAATTCTCAGCATCTTCTATACCACATGCTGCCTCCACTCTAGTTCAGGTCCTCATAGATTCTTAACTGGGTATGAGAAAAGGCCTCCAAATTGCTCTTTACCTCTCCCCAGCCATTCCCCCAGAGTGGCAAGAGCAAGTTGATTCCTTTGTTCATTTAGTCAAAAAGTGTTTCTGAAGGACATACCAGGTTCCAGGCACTGAGGATACTATGGTGAACACAGATGAGTTCCTGCAGGCCTGCAGCTGACATTCTGGTTGGGCAGGGAAACACAGTATGAATTTTATAAATCAATCCTAACACTGGGTGGTGATAGGGTTAGAGAGAAAAATGAAACAGGTAAGAGAATGGTTGGGTGGTACTTTGTACACCATGTGGACTTCTGTGTGATGAGGTTCCCAGGCAGAGAAAGTCCAAGGGCAAAGGCTCTGAGGCTGGAATGTATTTGGATTGGTTGAGGAACAAGTAGGGAACCATTGTTGCTGGAGAAAGTTAGAAGGGGGAAGATGAAGTGGGAAAAGACTTGGAGTTCAGGCCAGACCTTCAGCATGTTTGCAGGTGATAAGGGTGGAGGAACCCTGAGCAAGGGCACCAATCACACAGGGGCTTGTTGGTAGAGTAAGGCTGGCTTCTTCTCAAGTTGGGAAGTCATCGAAAGGTTTTGAATAGGAGAATAACATCATCAGAGTGTCTATCAGTAGATGAGTGGATAAAAAACTATGGGACATTCACACAGTGGCCAACTACCCAGCTATAGAAAAGAAGAAAGTTTTTCCTGTTGTAACAGTATGGATGGACCTGGAGAACATTATGATAAGTGAAATAAGCCAGTCAGAGAAAGACAAACACCATATGATTTCACTGATATGTGGAATCTAATTTCACAAGGGAAATGGGGACACACTCATAGAGGGAGAGCAGAACGACAGCTAGTAGTGGGGTTAGGGGGTGAAGGGATTGAGCAAAAAGGAAATAGTGCTCATGGACATGACAACAGTGTGGGGATTGCTTGAGGGGAGGGGGTATAAAGGGACTAAATGGTAATGGAAAAATACAATAAAGCTTAAATTAAAAAAATAAAATAGATCTGTCTACAAAATAGAAATATCTGGAATGCTGAGTTGAGAATAGACCTCAGGGGAGGTCTCAAAGGGTTTATTAATTCCTGCTGTGGCTCTAGGATTTGGTAGTGGGAGGGACTGGAGACTGGGAATGTCTTGGGAAGGACTTTGTGAAGGATAGTGTAGAAAAAGAAAGTGGCTGAATGGTTTGCAAACTAAGACTATTGTAGACAATGGCTGAGTGAATGGGATTTGGAATTTGACAGATCTTTGCTCTTGGATGAGTTACTTAATATGTCTAAACAATTTCTACATCTGCCAAATGGGTTTAATACTACTAATTCATGTCATTGTTAGGAGAACTCAGTTAAACAGTAAATATAAAGTGGTTAGCACTATGTCTGACACAGAAAATAATAAGTAGAAACAATCATAGCTAACATTTTAAAATGCTTACCATGAGTCGAGCACCCTAATGAGGTCTTCATTTATGTGATCTAGGGTTGTCCCTTCCATGGGAGGTGGAGCTACTATCATCCCCATCTCAGACTCACACACAAATATGAGACACTGAACTCACTGACTGGTGGCGTGTGGGCTGGAACCTGGTGAGTTTGCACTCAGAACCATTACTATGGTCACTTTAGTCTTAGGATCAAGTTTGTACAGGGAAATCCACATTTTTTGCATTTGAAAAACTACTACTTCTCGATCAATACTTTTCAAGTCTTTATACTAATCTTAAAATGTAGAACTTTTAAAATCTTTTGTAGAGATAAAGAAACAGGCTCAGAACAACAAGTTGCTTGGCTCAAGGTCACATAGCTGGTAAAGGATCAAGTTTGGTTTTAACCCGAGTCCCCTGACTATAGCCCATTCTATTTTCCTATTTTATCATGATCCCTTTCCTTCTTACATAATAAGCCTCTAATCTCATTTTAATGAGACAAATTAATTCTTGTGAAAATATTTGCTGGTAGCATGATGCTTGCAATAGCTGGGTCTCCTTAGCAGTTGCAAATCTTAAGGTCATATGGGAGGTGAGCTTACACAGATGAGAAAGCAGTCAGTAGAGCCCCATTGCCTCACATATAAAAATCTGGGGCTCTTAGTCCTATGGAATAGGGTACAGGGTTGAGAGGAAGAAATTTTAATAGCTTTCTGTGGGAGAGAAAAATTAAACAATTAAATAAACCAGGAAGAGAGCAGTATTGAGTTGTCAGAGCCTGTTGATAAAAAGCTGTATCATGAAAACATGTGGGTACAGTGTCTCTAAGCAATGGTCAGTGGGCCCTTTTCCTGTAATTCTTAATCTGGGGTGAAGGAAAAGAAAGGAATCAAGGCTTCTGCAGATTTTAGAATTTCTCATGGTTATTCACGTGCATAAGAAATTAAGAACCGAGCACATATAAAGATTTGCCATGTATCTATTCACCCAACCATCCATTCACCTAACCATCCATCTAGTCATCATTCTGTTGATCCATTTGTACACCCATCCACATATAAATAAAATGTTGTTAGTGCTTTTCTAAAAAATGTAATTTTATTGTTGTTGTATTGCATTCATATCATTTCCCCCCTCTGCTTTCCCCTTCCCCACCCTCCCTACCCACCCCCCACACTCAATCCCACAATGTTGTCCATGTCCATGGGTCATCCATGATAGTTCATTGACTAAATTGTTCCCTTTCTTTGCCTTTTTCTCCCCTCTTCCACCTCTCCCTCCCCTCTGCACACTGAAAGTCTGTTCCTTGTATTCATGTCTCTGGTTCTGTTTTGCTTGTTTGTTCATTAGTCTCCTGTATTAAGTGAGGACATTTGGTGCTTTTAGTGCTTTTTAATGCACTTAATTTCTAAAATAATCCTAGGAGAATAAATCTTTGAGGTAGATACTCAAACTGATTTTCAGAGAACTCACATGGCAACAAAAGTTGAGTTAGGATTTGAACTCAGGCAGTCTGACTTGATGGACTTAATTTGTAAGCACTAGGCTACATTTCTACCCAATGTTTGTTGAGTGAACAAATTAGTGAATAAATGATAAAAATTTTATTATTAGGTATTATTTACCTTTTAATAACTAAAGCACTAAGTCAGTGGCAAAAAGCCAGGTACTTGACTTGCTAGAGCTCTGTTAAATCTCAGCACCACAACTCATTAGCTAATAGGTATATGCAACCACTAAAGTGAGATTCATGGGATCATCTTGAAGAGTTGTTGAAGGGACAAAGATAAGGCACCACATCAAATAATGCTGAATAATCTAGCAACTGTCCTCGTAAGTATGTACCCCAGAAAAGCTCTTGCTCATACTCACAAGGAGACAAATACAAACATGTTCATTGTGGTATTTGGGGATATTGAATCCATCAACAAGAGATTGATATATTCATTGAATGCAAAAGTTAAAAAAATTGTGAATTCCAATTTTTGAGAGGAAAATAAGGTAGCAGAATGACATATTCACATATCAATTTTACAAACACAAAAATATATTTTGTTTATACAAAATAGAAACCAAAGACAGATATAGAACAAGTTGATAGTTGTCAAAAGGGAGGGGCTTGGGGCATAAAAATATAGATATATATATTATTCATGATACAAACATATGTGGCAAAATTATAAAAAACATGACCAGGAATAAAAATCACCAACTTCAGCGTAGATTATTTATAGGGGGAGAGGGAGGTATGGAGGTGGTTTCAACTTATTCTATAATATTCCACTGTATTACAAAAAAGTATCTGAAAAAAACATAGCACAACATTAAGAGGCCTAAAAACTGACTGGTTGATGCTTGAATTTTATCTATATTATCTTTTATATTTTTGCATATTGAAATAATCCCAGATTAAAGAAAAATAAAAGATAATATGTACATACAAAGTGTCACACACAAGGCCCATTACATAGAAGCTGTTTAATAACTAGTAGCTATTAGCTGAATCAAGATTGTTAGACTATAAAAGCCCTAGTTAAGGATAAAGTAATAATTTAATCAACAAGCTTTACCCAAACATAAAGTTTAAGAGACTTAAAAGTGATTAGGACATTGGGGAAGATGGTACTATTTAATTTCCATATTTGCCAGCTTTTTTCATGGCAAAGGTTATTTCAAAGATGCAGAATATCTGTTATATCTGTATATAAACACACATACACTGTATAGAGTTACATATGGAGGCTAATTTCTGCCTCTTTATCATACTGTAAATTGGCTTTGTTTATTTAGAACTACATATCTATTCTCCATTTGAATTACTCAGACTTCTCAACAACAACTGAATTGGACATCATGAAAAGAATGTTCAAAATAAATGTTTTCTGCTGCAGCTTCACCAAGAAAAGATGGAATGAGAAAAAACAAACACCAATTTGAAAAGGCAGGAGTGTCTATCTTAACTTTGTATTTTTCAAGGTTTCAAAGATCCTGACACTAATCTTATTAATCTTAAATGATATGGTCTTTTAGAAATTTATATCAAGTGAGGGGCTCAAATATTAAGATAGTCTTTCTTCCCAGTTTTTGAGTACCTGAGTATCTTAGTTCCCTGCCATAAAATTTCAGTCTTTGGTTAAACCCAGAAAAGGTAGAAGATGAATTTGTTCAGTGATAAGTGGATACATATTTCATTTATCAGCCAAGTTTTCTTTCCTTTCTCTGTGTGTGGCTACTAGTAGCTGGCTCCAAGGCCACCTATCCCTTTGACAGAGTATAGGATTCAGTCAGGAGACATCCCTGATAACCTGGCCATCTTTTAAAGCTAGATTCTTCTACATCCTTCCCCTCCATGCAGTTCTCTCTTTATTTCCTTCCCGTTAGCCACATCTTAGTCCAGGCGTTGATCCCAGCACCTGTTGGGCAGGCATTTGTAGATGTTGCTATGATGTGCTGTACAGACCTATTTCATCAGACTGTTGTGAGCAGACAGCTTCAGCTGCTAACTCCCTCAGGGAATTGCCCTGCCTGAGAGAGGGCTGCCTAGTCCAAGGTCATAGTGCCTTCTTATTCGCAGCCCATCCAATGATGGGTTGATGCAGATGAGGGGAAGGTCCAGCCCTCTTGTTCCAACTAGGGACAACTCTCAGTTTCAGAGTTACCCATGAGGTCAGTGGAGGCCTTTGTTGAACTGAACTGTAGCCCAGCTTCTCTGCTCAACTCTGCCTCTTCTTGTTCCCTCCTATAGACATTGAGGGACATAGACATTCCCTCCTGGTAACCTCCAGTTCAGAGTCAAGCTTCCTCTAGCACCAAATCTGCATCAGCATTCATGCTGTTTCCCAGGAGGATCGCTTTCCCTGGTCTCTGTGGTTGAGTGGGTTGCATGACCTGCTCTGACCAGTGACTTACAAATGTGACACAAGCCACTTTGAGCTGAGCACTTACTTGCCAATGAAAAGACCCAAAGAGTTCTTCACTTTCTATCATGACAACTGGAAGTGTTCTGGAACATTCTGTGAACCTGAATGACAGTGATGGCAGAGCTTAGAGCCAACCTGTGTCTAGATAGGTAGTGTAAACCTAAAATAAACCTATATTGTTTTAAGTCAGTAGGATCCTGGGGTTGTTTGTTGCCATAGCAGAATCTATCCTATCTTGATTTATAAACCTTTCTCACTGAAGCAGCCTCCCAACTTCCTTCCCCTTCCTACCTTTGTGATCCCACCCTGCCCCAACTCTATCAGTAATATAGTCAGTGCCACTAGTGTTGTTCTCTACTAACCTCTCCCCTTCCCCCAAAGTTCTGAAAAACACCAAAATCCTAATCTTAAAATATAAGATCAAGTTCAGATGTTGTTCTCAAACAAAAATTTTCTGTCTGCCTGATTCTGTTTTTCTCTCTCCCCATCAGCCTTATCAAACTTTAAAATCCCTCAAATCCATGTCTTCCCATGCCTGAAATGCCCTCTGCCTTTCTTCATCTACTTAACGCCTTTTTGTCCTTTAAACCTCAGCTAGAGCTCAACTCCTTCAGGAAATTTCCTTGGCCTCCCCCCACACCTTTTGCTTTACCCCTGTTTTAGACCCCTCCACTGTGCACCTAAAGCACTCTGGGAAAAGCTTTTCCACAGAGTTTGACTTCCTTACCTGTCTCCCCTACCTGACCATACATTTCTTGATGAGGGGAAGAAAAATGTCTATTTTTGACTTTGTGTTGCTAACACATTGGCATAGTACTGGGATGTGATGAACACTTGATGGTTTTTAGGCATAAATATATGAACAAATCAACCAATCTATAATTCCAATTATTATGTTCTACAAGGAAAGACCTAGTAAAAATAAACAGCATTCATCATTTGTTTATTAATTTCCTAGTGACTAAGTTTTTCATGAGAAAATTCTTCCATATTCCTTCAAGTTTTCTTTTTCTATGATTGAATTCTGGGATTTTCCTAGCATTCTCTCTAATGAGTACATTTTGTTGTTGTTTTTCTACTTCAGAGACTGGCAAGCTTGATAGCCAATATTTTCAATTTTGTGGCCAATAGAGTCTTTGTCTCAACCAGTTAGCGCTGAGTAGTTGAGTCACAATTACTCGATTCTGCCACCATAGTGAGAAAGAAGCCATAGACATGTAAATGAATGAGCAGGTCTGTGTTCCAAATAAACTTTATTTACAAACGCAAAAGCAGGTCAGTTTTTTTCCTATGGGTCATAGTTTGTCTGCTCCCACCTAGTCTATATAATTCATAGGATAGTGGAGAGTAAAGGGTGGGGGCCAAGCAAAAGTGTACATGGTTTGAAATGCACACAGATCACTAAATGCTCAGTGAGAGACTGCCCTTTGGGGGACTTTCCTATCCAATGTGTTGGGATATAAAATTTAGGTGTTCCTGGTTAATGGGTCATCAAGAGTCTAGTATATAATGAGATTATCTCCTTAGTGTAAACTATCTGTGTCCTCCTAGATTTTATATAATGGGCTTAAAGAAAATGTGAGTCTACTCTGTGGAAGACAAATACAAATACCTAAGGTCCAATCTATATACACTACTGTGAACATTCTACAGTCTCTCTTACTGAACATCATCACATGTAAAGATGAAAATTCAGTGTTCAGAGAGCTAGTCTTACTTATGAAAACAATGGTAATACCCATAGCTACCTTTTATCAAGTATCTTCTATGGGTCTTGGTCTTTATGTAACCAAGAGCTAACATTTATTGAGCATTTGCTTGTACCAGCAGAGCACTCAGTGTTATATGTTATCTCATGTATTTTGGACCCTACCCTACAATGCAGGTACTACAGTTCTTCCTTCTAACCCAGGAGGAAATGGGGTTCAGAGAGTAAAAGCAATTTACTAAAGGTCAAATTTGTTCAAATTTGAGTCCAGAGTCTCCACCATGTTCTGCATTGCATGCTACCCCATGTCAGCAGCCTGACTCAGGGGAACAGATTCAGCCCCTTGTGGTCACTTAAATATCCTGGATTCTGTCCAAGTTGCCTCTTTTGGAGGCAATGACTCCATTCAGAGTTTGTATGGAATTCTACCTTTGAGACATTGGGAAGTGAAAACTTAATCCCAAGTCATAAACCAAGGGCTTTATTAGAACAAAAAGCAGAGTGCTGATATTTTTAAGAACATTATCCCATCATTTTCCACCTTAATTGCTGATTAAACCTACTATAATCCAACCCATCCAGGCAAGATGTAAGCAGGATAGCTATATGAATGACAAATCAGCTTTTAGCACTTAGCTCAAAATTGAAGATGACTATCCCACATCAACAACTTTAACCTAATTCAAAGCTTTACCCACAAAGTATGTCTTTGTTAAAAGGCAACTCAGTGCAGCCTCAGCATGCTTTTCATTTAGTCACATTACTACAGAAGGGCCTTATAGCTAGTATCTTAATCATTCATGGATATTGGCAAATCATGGCACTTGCCTTTTCAATATCTAGAAGAGGAGGAAGTGTTCCACTCCAAAGAAATTATGCCTTCCCAGTGCTGCCAGCTAGGCAATTAGGTTGATGCCAAATTCTCTATAAATAGGGGAGCGATCTTATATCACTTATAGGATATGAATAAACAAAACACCCCAGGAAACAGCCAGGTATTTCATATAATGGATATATCCTGCCCCACCCTTATTTCTCTCTAGAGTGATTAAGGTCTGGATTTCCTTACAAACAAGACTATTCAGATGAGAAGCAAGAAAAATGATACCTTTTCATTATCAAGATGATAAAAAAAAAAATTGGGCTCAGTAAAATATGTAACTCTCTGGTGTGTGTTTGCAGTTTATATGCCAGGAAGCTAGGCAGTCCAATGGAAAATTCTCCTCTACAGCTTAGAATTCGTAATTATGGGATAGCCATATGGGTTTCTTATTGATGGGCCCCCACCTTCTTAACTCAAATTGCTATGGTAAAATACTTACAAAAGTATTTCCCAGCCCTTGCTGGTGGCATAGTGCATAAGGTGACAGCCTATGAACCCAAAGGTTGCTGGTTCAATTCCCCAGTCAGGGCACATAATGAGGTTGCAAGCCAGGTCTCCAGCCAGCTCTGTAGCTGGAGATAGGTGAAAGGCAACCATACATTGATGTCTCTCTCCTTCTCTGCCTCTCTCCCTTACCTTCTCTCTAAAAATATTAAATAAAATCTTTAAAAAAAAAAGTATTTGCGCATGAATCTTGGTATTTAACTTGAAAAACAACTCATTATTTTATTTAAAGAACTCTAGGTTTGAGAATCTAATAATGCAGGTGCAGTGATCATTGCTGATTGCATTTCAGCCAAGCGACAACTCCTTCATTGTTTGGTGACTATGTGGTGGTCTGGGGGCCAACCTCACTCTCAGCTTTAGAAATGGGTCCTCTCCTCCATGGACCTACACCAATCAATAAAAATCAGTGTTTCTCAATATTTTATTCATTATCACCTACCTTAAGAAGCCTGTTTTGATTTTTTAAAGTCATTTTATTTTTTATTTTTAGAGATAAGGGAAGGGAGGGAGAACAAGAAAGAGAGAAACATCAATGTGTGAGAGAAACACTGATCAGGTGCCTCTTGAACTCCCCCAGTTGGGGTCCTGGCTTGAAATCCAGGCATGTGCCCTGACTAGGAATTGGGCTTGTGGCCTTTCAGTTCACAGGAAGGGGCTTAATCCACTGAGCCCCTGCCAGTGCAGACTTTTTGTTAGCTGGTTCCCCCAACCCGTATTCTAATGCTACAGATAAACTGTATATCTGTTTACATATTGTATATCCATTGTATGTATAAAGAGGGTAAGATATTTTTGTCTCCTCCTACTCTCAGGAAACTATTTTTGCCTTTTGGGGACTATATCACTCTTATTAAGAATGCATTTGTTATAATCCTATTCCCTGTGCCAATCACTGTATGGCATTGGAGGTAGGCACAGATCTTCAGTTGACCTACGGAATGCAAACTGGAAAATTTTTGATAGTGAATATCTGACTATCTGAGGGGTTGGGATGTGGATTTCAGCCCTGAAACTATTGTAGCTATCTATTATCCTGAGGGAAGAAATCAGCATGCAGAGGAAACGCCAACATACAAATCAGACAGGGCTGAAAGAATCATGGGGAACAAGCATGATGTCCTGATTAAACCACACCTGAAGTCCATCCTACCACTGAGGTTTTCATTTGTGTCAAAAAGTCCCTTTTCATTCTGTAGGTTAGTTGAGTTAGGCTTTTTATTACAATAAATGATCCTAACTGACAGAACAGATAGCATTTATTGAATGCATCCTAAACTCTAGGCACTGTGCTAAATATCTGACATGGTTTTTTCTTAGCGAGATCTGTGATTAGTATTATTACATTTCCCATTTTATAAATGATGAAACTGAAACAAAGTAAGATTAAGTAATTTACCCACAATCATACATAGGCAGAGGTAGGGTTCGCTCTTATGTCTACACAACTTGGAGTTAAAGGTATTAATCAATTCCCTCAGTTCTATGCAATTAAAGTCACTAATTTCTTGCTAGACATTTCAAAGTCATTAGAGAAAATAGTACTTTGTTATTAACAAAGAAATAGAGTGTGCAATGAAGAAATCTATGGTTTTCCTAAAGTTTAAAAATATTTTAAAAATCTTATTTCTCCAAAGACACAGGCAACTTTAGAGAGATTATTTTGTATTTATGACTCATAAAATGGGCATCATTATTTTAGAGATTCTTTCTTATTGTTATTATTGGCTCAGTTACCATGCATTTTACAAAAGGGAAAACCTATAGTTTAATAGGTTAGTTCTTCAAATTGCTGTTCTGCTTTAAAAAACTTATTTATCAACCTTATAAAGAACTCATGGAGTCTGAGGTTTCTGGGACCTTCACTTTTTAATTGGTCACTAACAGTAGAATAAATAATCCACCAGTCTTTTGAATCCTTGGGAAGGGAGGCATGGAGGCTGTCTAGTTGGCTACAATACTTATGTTCTCCTTTTGAAAGTTTTTCAACATTAAAAAGCAAAACCAAAACTGTATCAGGGTTATTTGTCTTATAGACTAAACTAAACAATGATTTTCCAAAATAGAAAAAGGTTGAGAGGCAGACATACCTCTGGCTCTAAAAAAGCCAGGTGATCTGTGTGATTCAGTCAGATGGGATATATCCCCAGCATGCTGCCTGGTTCTCAGTGTGGCTTTTGGATTTTTTCAAAATGCCAGACACTGCAGATATATTATCCAAAGAAGAAGTCATGAAACCACAAAGTGGAATGTTCCTCATATTTTTAAAAAGGATGATGAAGATGTCAAGGATGATAAGGGGATGTTGATTTTTTAAATGTCCACAGTTTAGTTACAGGTGATAGTCCTTTCATTTTACTTGATTGGTGGAAGACCACGGCTTGTCAGGACCAAGGTTCCTGATCACATATGGGACTCAGTAGGGTGAGATATAAATTACAGCTATACTGGCAATGGGGTCAAGGTAGGGACAATTCAGGAGCTGCAACAAAGCTATTCCACATAACAAAAAAACAAACAAACAAACAAAAAAACATCAATTGTTGTCCTATAATAAACATGAGGTATAATCTTCTTAAATGCAATGCAGATTTTTAAAAAACCACAAAGATATTAACAACCAATGCACAAACGACTGTTTTAAAAATCCAGGGAAGCTGTGGTCCCAAAGAGGATATGTCTCCTAGTTGAATAAAGTTGCTGCATTTTCTCACCTGCAGAGAAATAAAGAGGCTGTGTGGTGTGACAGGAAGTAAAGCCAAAGGTAAGCATTTCAAAGGTCAGCCAGGCCAGCCCTCCCTCCACCAGCTCATCATTCTCCTGTAAAGTGTTTGCAATTTTGAATCCTTCCTTCCCAAAGCCAGTAGACACAGGATCAGCTTTTCCTGGCTCTGTCTTCCAAGTATGGGCTGCCTGGTGGAAAACTGAAATAAAATCAAAGGGAAAAAATGCAAACCCATAATGTCCCTTTGACTACTATGAAATCACTGCCCTGAAATTAAAAAAGAAGAAATCATCTGAATGTCAAACTTGCTTCCTACAGATCCTGTGCTGAAAAGCTACAGCTTTCTTAGCTGAGTGTCATCCAGCACACCCTCACTCTACAACAGATGTCTGCAAATGCTGGGACTAACTCACAAGTGCCCCTATATCTAATGCGAAAAATTCACAAACTTTATCCAGCAACAGTTACCCATAGCTTCTGAGCATTTGACCCAAGAGTCAAGCAGTCTTCTAGGAGTTTAAAAAGAGTGAGGTGGAGGAAGAGAGAATAAAATCATACAGGTGGAAGTGGCTTCCCATGAGCAACTGGCACCCTGCAAGGGGTCTCGAGTGCCAAGTGCCCTGCCTTACCTGGTACACTTCCCGCAGCCCGCACCACGACCGCAGTACCTGGTGGCAAGCCCGCAGTCTCTCCATGTACCATCTCCGCAGTGTAGACACAGTCAAGTTCCACACGAAGCGGCTGCCATTAAATAGCAAGTCCTCCACTCCACACATGAACACTGAGGCCATGCCTCCTCCTTCCCTTGAAACCCGGGTTCCCGGCCTCCGAGCAGATCACAGCAGCCCTCGCACCTGGACTCAGACACCAGCTTCTGCTAGCAGCCAGGGTCAACCTTCCCCCAAAGTGGCCTTTCACAGTGCAAGCTGGCCAGGCTCTGGCTGCATGCCCCACTATTGGGCGTCCGCCAAACAACGGCTGCGGCTGGCACACACAAGCCCAGTGTCCACCCAGCCTGTTCGCTGGCAGCACGGATCAAGCTGCGCTAAGCTCCACCAGGCAAGCCCTCGGAGCTCCTTGGGCGCGGGAAGCCCTGGCCAGCGAGGACTCCCCCTGGCACTCCCTAAGTGCGCTGGGCAGGGGAGGGTAAGCAGAGCAACTCTTTGCAGGCGTGGAGGGGAGCTGCATTTCATTTCACCCGCCTTGCACGTCCTAGACGCCGCCCCCACTCCCCCGCCTCCCTACCCCCACCCCAGTCTCCTAATCTGCTTTGGGGGCCACCTTAATTTTCCCTACAGGATCTGTGATTGGCATCTGGCTCTGTTCACACAGATAAATAAATACCCCTGGGCAACAAGAGATGCAAGAGGGAAAAATCTTCCATAGCATCCCTTTGGACCCCACTCCTAGGGGAACAGCCCTGAATGTTTCCTTGGTTAAGCTGGAGCCAGGAGATGAAGATATCAGTCTCAAAGCAACACTGTGTGCACTGTGGCTCCAGAACCTGCCTTTCCTCCTAATTTGAGGGTCTGGGGTAAAAATGGCAACTTGCCTGTTGTTGTTAGCCTGGGGGCAGATCCCTGCACCCTGGGCACTGTGCTTATTCCAATGCAGCAGTTAGTTATAAGGAAACAAAAAGGGCTCTTGGTTTCTAGCAGGCAGCTTCCACTTGTTATTTGCTGGAATATGTAAACTCACAAGAGAATCCTTGGTTTGATTCTGGAAAATCCAGCCTCTGGACATGTCTAACAGCTGCTACCAGCACAAATCTGCACAGGTAGTTTCTTCTCGACTCAAACCAGGAGAAGCTGTTTTACTACTCACGAACTCATCAGATAATGTTTTTTAAAGTTCTCCACAAATTAATATTGTCTAAGGGATTTGGAAAGGGGAGCCTGAGGATTGTCCCACATACCAACCCCCAGTCTCTTATTTTCCTGTAGGATGTGTGTAGATTTCAGTCTTGAAATCTGGTAAACTACTCTAACATTTCTTAAAGCTTCCAAAAGCACTGCAGCCCCATTTCAGGCTGTTGTGTTCTCCTGAATCCACCTGTAAGACAATTGTATTTTACTGGCACTTTCATACCTGGGCTGTTATTTCTGCCATTAAGAGACAGAAAGGTAAGGCACCAAAACCTTTCCCCTGAACTAGCTCAGAAGGCTTCAGAATAGATTATCAACAAGTACATCAGCTTTATTTCAGATTTCAAATGTACTGTTGGAGTCTTAATTCAGGTGAAATTCAGACAGTCAAAAGAACACAAAAATCTGTCTCAAAGTGCCTGTTGTTTTCAAAGTGACCACAATCAAGAAGCTTTTACATGAGATTTATTTTTTGTACTTTATTTTACTTTTTATTACTTTATGCCTGAGGGTCGCCCCCCCCCCCCCATCAATGTATGGTTGCTTGGTTGCTTTCACCTGCCCCCAGCTAAGGACCTGGCTGGAGACTTGGCTTGCAACCTGATTATGTGCCCTGGCTAGGGAATCGAACCAAGGAATCAAACCAGTGACCTTTAGGTTCGAAGGCCGGCACCTATCCATTGAGCCACCAGCCAGGGCTATGCCTGAGGAATTTTGTTGAATTTGTTATTAGGACACAAGATGATCCAAGATCTGCAAATATTTTTTTACAGTAAATCTGCTCTGCATGCTCATTAGTGTGAGTATGCTAAAGATATTCTCCAAGATAAAGGTCATAGTGTTTATATAGAATCAGAATATACTAGGACTTACTGAATCAATCAATCAATAAATAAACTAAGTACAATTTGAAAAAGAAATGTAACTCTAATGGAAAATTACTGAACTTTAAAAATGGCCTATTTGTACTAGTGAATGTGGTGGTACATTTCTCTTTTTTAAATGATGCAGTGTGACTGTATTCTCAGAAATGTTGAGCAACCAAGGGAATACCAGGATAAAACCTACACCAGGACAATTACTCTTGTCTCATGACACCATCTTCTCTCTCAGAAGGGATACTCTGGAAACACCATGACTGTTATCTGTTCATAAATTGTTCTAATGTTGGTGGTCAGTTCCAACTTCAGTCATTTTCATTCAAGGTTTCCAAAGTCAATGCTTACACTATTTTCTAGAAAATGGGATGTGGCATAACATGGGTTCTCAAAGTACAGTCCTTGAACCAGCAGCATCAGCAATATCATCTGGGAACTGGTTAGAGATGCAAGTGCCCAGGCTGCTCCAGGGCATGAGGTTAGGGATCTGACTTATCATGCAGCCTCTGTGGGATTCCACTTACACTAGAGTTTGAGAATGACTGCTACAGGGCATGTATTTAGGAGCTAAGTCTCCTAAGATAGATACAACTGATTTAAACCATTGTTCTTTAAGACCTGTGGGAACTTGCACAAGCTCTTTAAACTTACAAAGCCTCAATGTCTTCATTTATAAAATGGGTATGATATTGTAATTCACCACAGAGGATTTCAGGGACAATTAAATAAAATATTTGTATAAAATGCTTAGTGTGGTGATGGTAAAGCATGAGCACCCAAAGGAAAGTAACTACCACCACCGATGAAATTGTGCATTGTTTCTTTTTATTTTTTGTAGTCAAATAAAACAAGATAAGTAAACTGTGTAGTTATTTAAAAAATTTTCAACTAATTATCAACATCTGCTTTCCTATCCCTTTCTGTGTGTTGGGTGTTAAAATTGATGGGGACTTGTCTGGGTGGTAGTTTTGCTACTTTAAGCCCCCACCCTTCCTGTCCCAAAAGCTTTTGAAGCTCCATCTTCCCAACCATAGCCAACCCTTTATGGGAACTCTAAGAAGTGTATATTCAAAGCTGCATGCAAAGTCAGGAAAAGACATATTGTTTCCACCTCTACAAACACTTATTATTCTTTTTATCCCAGTGGCTTTCTTCTACTGCAGAAGAAAGCTGAAGCTTTAGGACAAGCAGGATTTTTGAAGGAAGGAAGTGCAAGGTCCTCTAGACTGAATGGGTGGTAATGGAACCCAGAAGTGTAACAGTGAAGAAAAGGTCAACCCAAGTGTGGTACCATTCTTAAAATAGACTAGCCAAGTGGGACATGCCAGATCTCAGATACTCACCCTTGAAACTGGTTTAAAATTTCCTATGGAAAGAGTGTTAAATCAAGCTAATCTCAAAATTAAGTAGTGTTTTCTCTTTCTTCCCTTCTTTTCTTCCTTCCTTCAAGAAGAGCATTTTGTTTTCTCTCCAGCAGCAGAGATCCCTGAAACTCGCTGTAATTTCCTGCAGCTGTCTCTGGAGGCTTACACAGCCTCTTCAGGTGACAGCTCACACTCCTGGGAACTCTGCTAGGGATGCAAAAGAGAAACTAGCTCATCATTCCCAAGGCTCTGTAGGCTTTCCTTTAAGCAATTGTCAAGACAGCACAAATGCTAGCCAGTCTCTAGAAAGAGATTGCCATTGGTAGTGGAGCAGCTTCCAGAGGTCCCCTCTGTCCACCAGAAAGCCAGAGTCCATCCGTTATCTGTAGACATTGTTAAACTACACTTTATATATCTGTGACACCAGTGTGATCAAATCCTGATAGATCATGAGCATCTGACACAGGGCCCCTGGCTGGGACAATTTTGCACTTTCCCCTCCTGTCCTAGGGACATTTGGTAATGTCTAGAAATATTCTTGGTTGTCATAACTTGTGGGGTTACTGGCACCTGGTGGGTAGAGGCCAGGGATGCTGCTTGACATCTTACAATGCCCTGGACAAGTCCTTATGACAAAGAATAATTCTTCCCTAAATGTTAATAATGCAAAGATTGAGGAACCCTGGTCTAGTTAAATACTATACCTTGTTCTTCCTTTCACATGAATTTTATGGTGAAATATTCTTCCCTCTTGATGTCTTCCCAAAGGTAAATTGGGAAATAAATGGCTTGTTTTCATTACCTCAACAAAGAGGTAAGTCCTTTGAGAATGAACTGAAATGCCATTTCCATTATTTTTATTTTCATTACCTTTTTGGAATATTTGTCATAAAAATGAGGATAGTAATTTTCACCATAAGCTATTTATATTTTGTTACTTTAACTTATGGTTTTATTATTTCATTTAAATTAAAAGTTCCTTGGTGGGGATGAAGCACACTGAAAAAAAGATTCTCCCATGTCAAGCTCCAGATATAATGCTGTTGCATCTTCCTGGGGCTGGGTGCTGCTCTGACAGGGCACTTCCCTTTCCATCCACTTTTTTCTGTTAGACTGTAAGCTCAGTGAGGAATTCCACTTGGGAAATGTTTATTGACCTTGGGATCTGCCCACTATGTACCAGTAGTACCCCCAATCATTGTGGCAGCAACAAGAATACTTTTCTGAGTGCCCCTAGATGGGTGCTACTACCCCCATTCAGAAACTGGTAGAAATGGGGACAGGGTCTTATTCATATTTGTTTCTTTAGTGACTAGCATATTGCAGGCAATCAATAAACATTTATTGAACTGACAAATGAATGACTATCTCAACAGAGAATACAGAAAGAAGTTCATCCATTTCCAAAATACACACTCTCACTCATTAAAAACTTATGTATTGAGTTTTCATGCCATGTCAGGCAGGAGCTAAGTACTTGGAATGATGCACTGTGACAAGACAGAGAGTTTCTGTCTGAGTGGGTCTTGGAGGGGAGCAGGGAAGGCAGACATTGAACTCGTGATACAAAGGAGCAGCAACTGCCACATGGACTCTATCAGAGATGTGTAATGCAGCATGAGGAGAATGAAATGCCTCCTCAGGGGTATGATGGTTCAGTTGAGACCTTAAGTCCAAGTAGGGAGAGCTATCAGTCCTAGAAAGAATGAGCTGTAAGAACTAAGGCTCCATGGCAAGAGATATCCAGATGTGTTCAATTTTATGGAAAATGGCAGAAGGTATATTTCAGAGGTCTGGAGGCCAGGGAAGCCCAGCTCGGAGGCAGCCCAAGAGCTCCACGGGTGAGAACAAAGAACTTATTATGGTAGGGTTATGGAAATGACTGCACAACTAACCTGAAGGAGTCAATATGTATCTGCACCCCCTGGGACTACGGGGTGAGTTTGGTGGGAAAAGTTGCCCCCTTCAAAGCAAACACCTCTTGTGGCCTCTGGGAAAGCTCCCCAACTGTGCTTAGGCAGGCTACCTGCACAGGGGGTCTGCATGCCCTCTGCCTTCCACATCCCATCCCAAGGAAGGGGCAGGAGGGCTTGTGGGGATACACGTTCTATTTCCCTTTCACTTGACCATAGGCTAAGTGGTCTTGCTCCTCTCTCCCTTCAGTCTCAGACTCCAGCAGGCGATGGAAGGAAGCATTCAGAGCAGTGGAAATTGAAGGCTGGCTGGCTGATATGTAAGTGGGTTAAGTTCTGCTGCTGCCTCCATGACTTTCAACAACTTTTTGGCTAAGAACACTATAAACTAAACATTTGTAATATTCAAGTGCTAAGGTAACTATCTATTTAGCTTTGGCAAACTCCTAGAAGAAAACCTCATCTGTTATTTTATTAAATCAAATTATCCTTGCTCAAAGAAGAGGGTGGACTATCTTTATTGAATAAAGAAGCGCAAAAAAGAGAGCAACATGTTAGACTCTGCATTGTATCCATTTTCACTACTTATTCCATTGAACAGATATGGAGATTTTAGCCAGCTTAGATTTTAGAAGTCACCTGGTCATTGTGAAGGCACTTGGATGCTGACTTTAAGGAAGCCCACATAGATCTGAGGGAAAGAGCTGACTTTCTTCTTTAAAGAAATAGTATCTGAGGGGGACAGAGGGGAGCAAAAAAGGGATGGATGTAATACAACAACAATAAAATTAAATAAAAAAAAAGAACAGAAAAAAAAAAAAAAAAAAAAAAAAAAAAAAAAAAAAAAAAAAAAAAAAAAAAAAAAAAAAAAAAAAAAAAAAAAAAAAAAAAACAAAGCAGAAAAATTCTTAAAGGAAAAAAAAAAAAAAAAGAAAGAAATAGTATCTATCTTATCACTTAGCTCCCATCTCTATTACTTGTCACCTTTTATTTACACCTAATTTACATGTACATCAGCAATGACAAAAATAGTAATAAATTGGTCTATATAGCACCCTTTATTTCTAAATTAATAAAGCCAGCTTCACATATAGCTTCAATTGATTCTCACAATATTCTCCCAAGGGTTGGAGGATAAAATTATCACTGATTTCATTGAATGGATAAAGAAACGTAGGTAAAGAAGAGCAGGGTAATTTGCTGAACAGCAGTGAAAAATAATTTAAAAGCATTTTTTAAAAAGATTTTATTTATTATTTTAGAGAGAGGGGAAAGGAGAGAGGCAGAAAGGGAGAGAGACATCAATGTATGGTTGCCTTTCACCTGCCTCCAGCTATGGAGCTGGCTGGAAACCTGGCTTGAAACCTGGTTATGTGTGCCCTGGCTGGGAATCGAACCAATGACCTTTGGGTTCACAGGCTGGTGCTTTATTCACTGTTCCACCAGCCAGGGCCTAAAAGAATTTTTAAAAGGTGTGCTGCTTTGAGAAGCAAAAGGACAATTTCTTTGATATTTATAAGCTATTGTTTGCTTTGGCTTTATACTAAAATTTATAGGGTATATAGATGGCTCTAAGGTTTATTAATTACTCTAGGAACTGAATGTGGCAAAAAGCCCACCCTTTAGGTTTGCCCAGTTTAAATAAGAATAAAACAACATAAGAAAAAATAAAAGAAAATCTATGATAAAAGAAACATCATTTTAAAATGGGAGATAAGAGAGTAGGTACTTGAAACCCAATGGATCTTCACTCCTATACAATTAATGGTAGAAGAAAAATGAAAAAATATATAAAAACCTTGACTCTCCAATAATTAATCACTCGATTGATGTGCAGATAATTGCAGTAAAATGAAAAACTGAAATCAGCCAAGATCGGCATATTGCAAAGTAGCAAAAACTCTCAAAGCTAGGTATACTCTGGTTGTCAAACAAATATGGGCAATAGACTATAAAAATAGATCATTTTCTCATTACTGCTACAAATACAGAATTATTTGGCAGGTCTATTGCTAAGAATTTCAACTATTTGGCCTTTTTCAGCAAGAGCAAAATAAAAGCAAAGCAGCATCCAGAAAAAAAAGGGACATAAATCTATTTCTTGTATTTTGATACCCTAAAATTAACTTAAAGTTGACAGTAACAATATACTGTTCTCAACTACTAAATAAATTATCTTTAGGAAAATAAAGAAGCCAAAAGCAGCATGCCACAGGTCTCAAGACCTATGGACATTTTATAAAGTTGAGAATACAACTGTGTATTATTCAGACTGAGAGTTCAGAGAGCTCCTGGCAGTGTTTGAGAGGAGTGACTAGAATGATGATTTTGTCTTGACTCCATAAGAGAAAGATTCCATTTTTATCTCAGTTAGGTAGCCTTACAGATAAATTTGGTTTCTATTTTTTGTATGCTTATATATTTTGGAAGATAGTGTTGGCTATCTATCAGCATTTATTCCCTTTTCAAACACTACTTTTGTAGGTGGCTATGTAGTTGACCCCCAGGATCAACTATGATCCTTAAAACTATGATTTTAAGCAAAGGCATGGCAATCCATTCCAGCAAAAAGATAGAAAGTAAATCTTTATGAAGAGTTTTGGAAAAATTTTTCTTCTTTGAAGAGATGGAACAATATGAGAATTTTGTTAATACATTGCTCAATTGCTGCTTAGAACAGCATGTTTGAATGCTTTGAGCTATAATAGCCATCTTGTGGCCAAGAAACATGTGTTGACAACAAAGACAATAGAAGAAAGGATGGTAAAAGTCTGACATTTAGATGTCAAACAATCTGAGAGCAGTTGACTTATAGATAACTTGTAATGCAATATAAATAATAGATAGCTTTACATATTTAAGCTGATTTTAATTGGATATTTTGTTACTTTTAAGAGATCACATTTCAAAAGTTACTACAAAACTGTACAAATCAAGACAGTGTGGTACTAGAATAAAGATAGATATGTAAGTCAATAAAATAGAATCAAGAGTCCAGAAATAAATTCTTAAATTTAGGGTTGTCTCAGTTTTAACAAGAGTTCCAGTACCATTCAATGTCTTTTCAACAAATGGTGATAAGACCACTGGATAGCCACATGCCAAAGAGTGAGTCTAAACTCTTATTACCTCATACCATATACAAAAATATAACTCAGGATAGATCAAAGAATTAAAAGCAAGAGTTAAGCTGATGTGGCTGAGTTGGTTGGAACATTATTCTGTAAATTGAAAGGCCACAGGTTTGATTCCTGGTCAGAACACATGCTTAGGTTGCATGTTTGATCCCTGGTTGAGGCATACATGAGAGGCAACCTATCGATGTTTCTTCCCCTCCCTTCCCCTCTCCCTTTAACATCAATAAGCATGTGCTCCAGTGAGGATAAAAAAAATTAAATTAAAAATTAAAAGCTAGATCTCCAGTCAAGATGGCAGTGTAGGCAGATATGACTTACTTGCCTCTTTACACAACCATATTGAAATTACAACTAAAATATAGAACAACCATCACTCAAAAGCATCAGAAATTGAGTTGAATGGAAATCTGACAACTACAGAATCAAAGAAACCACACCTCTTTGAAACACCAATTCAGAAGAACCTATGCACCCTTATGTTCATAGCAGCACTATTCATAATAGCCAAGTGCTGGAAACAGCCTCCCATCAGTGGATGAATGGATCAAAAAACTGTGGTACATTTAAAAAAGGAATACTACACAGCAGAAAGAAAGAAGGAATTCCTACCTTTTGCAATAGAATAGTTGGAACTGGAGAATATTATGCTTAGTGAAATAAGTTAGGTGGCAAAAGATGAATATCATGATTTCACTTAATACAGGAAACTAATGAACAAAATAAACAGATGACCATACTGGTACCAGAGACATGTAACAAAAAAGAAGCAGAATGATGGTGACCAAAGAGGGAAAGGAAAGGGAAGATGGGAGGGGAAGGAGTAGGGTTTAGATGATGAGCTAATGTGAAAGACCTATGGACATGGAAAAGAAGGTGGGGAATTGACTGTGGGGGTGGGGGCAGGGGAGAGCAATGGGAGAGAATGAAACAATTATAATATAATAATAATAATAAACTGCATACTGAAAAAATTATGCTGCACATCATTTAAGGAAAAAAGAAAGAAAGAAAGAAACCACATCTATCCAGACAAGTAGGAGGGGTAGAGATGTGGATCCAGCTGGTCAAATACCAATGTGTGGTAGATAAAAATTTAGAAGGAATACCTCAGGAGCAAGGAGTCCTAGACCCCCACCAGACAATCCCCTGGCCCAAGGTTCCAGTGCCAGGAAGAAAAACTTTGATAACTTCTGGCTGCAAAAACCAGTGGGAATTGACTTAGTGGAAGAAACTGGTGATTCTCCAAGCAGTTTCCCTTAAGTAACCCACATATGGGCTTACTCAGACTTATTCCCTCTGAGCTCCAGCACTGAAGTAAGCAGCTAGAATGGAACTAGTGGCATACAGTGAGGAACTGAAGTGTCTGGCATCATGGTGGGGCCTGGGGGGAAGCTTTTGCAGAGACAAAAAGGTGGCAGAGGCCATCATCTCTTTTCTTTTTTTTTTTCCTGGATTTTTTTTTTTATTGTTGTTGTATTACATCCATCCCCTTTTTGCTCCCCTTTGTCCCCCTCCCCACCCACCCATTCCCCCCAAAGTCATCAGTGGATGATTGGATCAAAAAACTTTGGTACATCTACACAATGGAATTCTATATAGCAGAAAGAAAGATGGAACTTGTACCCTTTGCAACAACATGGATGGAACTGGAGAGTATTATGCTTAATGAAATAAGCCAGTCAGTGAAGGACAAATATCATATGAGCCATTATCTCTTTTCTAAGCCCACCCCCACGGAGCCACAGAACCAGCAGGCGAGTGCTGCAGGCGAGTGCCATATCTGAGGCTCAATCAACCTGGCTAACACTGTTTGTCCTGCCCCAGAAATCCCCTGAGATTCCATCCCTGCCAACTTATATGCCCACCCAAGCTGTTAACAATATGACTTTACCATGTGAATGACTAGTCTTGGCTCATGCTTCACAATATCCTAAATCCTTTGAAACAAGCAACATCCAGCCTCAGTAAGCCCCCAGCTCTCCTACCACTTGCTCAGTATTCCCAGGCCCAGCACTAGCAGTAGCCAGTCTAAATTCATAAGTTAACTTCACCTGGGACTCTCCAAGTCCAGAATAAGTAGCAACAATCTCAGATTGCCTTATAGCTCCTGCAGGGTAGCTCTAGGCAGAGCACACGTTGTGGCTGATTTTGGCTTGCATTACCCAGGAAACTCCAGAACCTGTGCACCCAGTGGATAATTGTAGACCATATAGGAGCATCACCACCCTGTCCCTGCACAGCCGATCCTCCACGGAGGACAGAGGTTGGTGGTCAGTGGTCACAGCCAGTCCCTGCAGCTGACAGGCCTTGGGTAAATCCCTCTCACTGACCTGCCAAAAGCAATCAAGGCTCAACTACAAAAGGAGGGTGTACTCAGCCCACACTAAAGGTGCACCTCAAGTACCCAGCTTGGATGATAGGGGAGGCTGTGCCACTGGAATCCATAGGACACCTACAACTTTAGTCCACACTACCAAGACAGGGGATCAAAGCAACTCTACCTAATGCATAGAAACAAACACAACGAGGCTGCCAAAGTGAGGATTCAAAGAAACATGGACCAAATGAAAGAACCAATCAAAACCACAGTAAAAGAACTAAACAAAATGGAAACAAACAATCTATCCAATGCAGAGTTCAAAACATTGGTTGTAAGGATGCTCAGAGAACTTAGTAAGGACCTCAGCAGTATAAAAAAGATCTAGTCAAAAATGAAGAATACACTAATCGAAATAAAGAACAATTTACAGGGAAACAACAGTAGAGAAGATGAAGCCAAGAGTCAAATCAATGATTTGGAACGTAAGAAAGCAAAAAACAACCAATCAGAACAACAAAAAGAAAAATAAAAAAAATTGAAATGGAGCTGGGGGCTCCACCAGAGAAGAGTGGGTTTTGGTTCCCCAGCAGGGTTTCCTAGCCTACAGCAACATGGCAGAGAGTAGAGCAGCATCCAGCAGAGAAGGGCAGAAAGCTGTGGAGTTAACTAGCCAAAGAGAGTGCTGAAGACAGAAAATAACTAAGGTGACCACAACGAAAATCCATTGGCACCCACCTACCCTGGGCTCCAGTGGAGGGAGAACAGAATAGACTGGAGATGCATGAGGAGAGTTTGAGGCGGTGGCTTGAGGGAGAGAAGTGGGGAAGCGGCTGTGGGGATCACTGTGCTGATTCACTGTCCAAACCTCAGGTATGGTACACCAAGCAGCTTCCTTATGAGGGGTCCTAATAGCCCCAATCACTGGAAGCAATCTGTCCTGCCAAGCAGTGCCTGAGGCTGGCGCGTGATCACAGTTCTTTGATTTACATCAGAATAAACCTCTCCTGCCCTGCCCTGTCTGAGTATAGATATAATAGTTGGCACCAGAAGAGGTATTTCTCATCCAGCAGTGTGTGGGCTTGATGGCTAATTATAAATATATATGCACCCAACATAAAAGCTCCCAAATACTTAGGAAAATTGTGGAGAACTTCAAGAAGGATATAGACAGCAATATACTAATAGTAGGTGATTTTAATACCCCATTATCAACAATAAACATATCTCCCAAATAAGGATATTGTGGCATTGAACAACACTCTAGAGAAAATGGAACTAACTGATATATACAGAACCTTTCAACCCAAAGAAAACTAAAGGTCAATATCTCTGATGGACATAGATGCTGATTCTCAACAAAATATTGGCCAACTGGATCCAGCAATACATTACAAAGATCATACACAACCATCAAGTGGGTTTCATCCCAGGAATGCAAGGATGGTACAACATTTGCAAATCAATAAATGTAATATACCACATCAACAAAATGAAAGACAAAAGCCATATGATCATATCAATAGATGCTGAAAAAGCATTTGATAAAGTACAGCAACCATTTATGATAAAAACCCTCAGCAAAATGGGAATAGAGGGAGCATACCTCAACATCATAAAGGCCATATATGAGAAACCTGAAGCCAACATTTCAATCAACAATGAAAACTAAAATCATGGATATAGAGTGTTTTGCTGGTTGTCAGATGGAAGGGGGCATGGAGGACTAGGTGAAAAACTGAGGGTTTAAGAAGTACAAATAGCCCTGGCTGGTGACTCAGCGGATAGTGCTGATCTGTGAACCCAAATATCACTAGTTTGATTCCTAGTCAGGGCACATAACCAGGTTGCAAGCCAAACCTCTAACAAGGTCTGTAGCTGGAGGCTGGTAAAAGGCAACCATACATTGATGTTTCTCTCTCTCTCTGCATCCCTCCTGTCCCCTCTCTCTAAAAATAATAAATAGCATCTTAAAAAAAGGAAAAGAAAAAAAAAAAAAGAAGAAGAAGAAGAAGGACAAATAGGCAGGTACAGAATAGCTGTGGGAAATGGGGTAGCCAAAGAACTTAAATGCACGATCCATGGTCCTGAACAATGATGTGGGAGATGCTAAGTAGAAGTGGGAAAATGGGGAATGGGTGGGTGGGGAGGGGGACAGAGGGGAGCAAAAAGGGGATGGATGTAATACAACAACAATAAAATTTTTTTAAAAAGTAAAAAAAAAGAAGTGAAAATGGGGAAAAATTGGGACAACTATAATAGCATAATCAATAAATTATATTAAAATGTTCAAAAATTAAAAACAAGAATTAAATCTGTAAAGTTCTTAGAAATATAATGTATATCATTGTGACTTTAGGTTGGACAATGGTTTCTTAAATATACCATCATAAGTAACAAAAGAAGACAATAAATTGGACTTTATCTAACTTGAAAATGTTAATGCTTAAAGAATACCATGAAGAAAATGAAAAGACTAGGAGAAAGTAAATGTAAATCTTATATCTGATAAAGAATTTATGTCCACATTATATAAAGATCTATAAGAACAAGATGTCAAATTACTGATAGTAATGATCTCTGAATTGGATCATTGGATGATTTTTATTTATTTGTAAGGAGGGCTTTCTTTTCCTATTTTTTTCTTTTGTATCAGCATGTAGTATTTTTAATTTTTTTTCTTTTCATTATTATTTTTTAATTTTATTGTTGTTGTATTACATCCACCCCCTTTTTGTTCCCCTCTGTCCCCCTCCTCACCCACCCATTCCCCCCAAAGTCAATCCCACCAGTTGTCCATGTCCATGGTTCCTTTATACTAGGTTCTTGTCTAAACTGCTCCCCTTCCTTGCCTCTTCCTGCCCCCTCCCCCGAATCCCCTTCCCCCTGACCACTGAAGGCCTATTCACTGTATTCATACATTTGGTTCTGTTTTGCTTGTTGTTAGTTTGGTTCATTATTGTCCTGTAATGGGTGAAGCATGTATTATTTTTAATTTCTAATTTTGCAATGCATATATCATCATATAAGGGGGTTTTCAGTGAAGCATACGCCTCTCTGCATCCTGGTTCCTCAGTTCTAGGGCTGCCATGTGAAGCTGCATAAGTACATCTGGCTGAGGCAATGAGTGGGGTTATAATCCAGCCTGGACTCTGCTGATGGCTCTAAGAAAAAGCCCTTTGCATCTAAGCCAACAGGAAAATATTGTGTACAGAAATGGAAGCTATGCCCAGCTCCTTTCCCCAAAGGCTATCCCGATGTCTGTGTTATCCAAACATACACATCATACTGTTTGTATAAAAAAGTTATTTAAAAAGAAGGAAGAAATGGTAGGGAAAAGCAATAAAATATCATCAGAATTCAAAGTACTTCTAGAGAACGCATGAAGGTAGAAAAGTAAAATTGGATTTAAAGGAAGGAACAAAAACATTTGGAACAAACGGGACTTAAGGGAAGAGCTGTAATGCCAATGATTCTTGGACCATTTCCACTTAGCTATCCCCAATTTACATTCATTGCTGAATGGGTCCATATTTGGTATTTCACTTACCACACTCCCCGAAGTTTAGGAAATGTGATGTGCACGTGGTCCACCTTTTAATCTGCTGTCCCCATGTGAAGCTGGGACTTCTATTTTATTCACTCCAGTGTCCTCCAAAACAAGGAAACTGCCCACACATTCTACTACTTTGTATTTCAACAACTCTGTTCATTCAACTTGGGCTGAAGTTTCAACTTGTTTAGGCTCATGATGCTTAAATCAGTAAATTATTCAAATTACGAGGTCTGAATTACAAGGATTGTACTGTCACTCTGACTAACCTTTTAGGTTTGTCTATGTTTCTGTTACATGTTTTGCCTCATTATGGAACACAATGCCAGTCTTTTAAGTTTCAACTCTTTGCCTTGGTCTCCTCACCTTTCTGTTCCTTCATTCCTGAACTCTCTCCCCACCCCAAGATTTCACCCAGTGAACTCCCATTTATCGTTCCAGCCTTAGCTTAAATGTGGATCTCCTGAAGCAAGTGAGTGTTCCACCACAGCGACTTAATCTTTCTCCTTGAATATTCATCACATTGAAAATACTGGCTTAAACCCTGGCTGGTAGCACAGTGGATAAGGCGCAGACCTGCGAACCCAAAGGTCGCAGGTTAGATTCCCCAGCCAGGGTACATAACCAGGTTGCAAACCAGGTGTCTAGTCAGGTCTGTGGCTGGAGGTAGGTGAAATGCAACCATACATTGAAAAAAAAAATGAAAAAAAAGAAAAGAAAATACTGGCTTAAAGCTTGATTTTGCCACCAGACCATAAGCTCGTGAGTGCAGGGATCACCTGTTTGGTCACAATTGCATCTCCATTGCTTAGTAGAGCATCTGGCTCATAATGGGTACTAAATAACCAGCTAGTTGAGTTTGCATTTATTTACATAGAAATGTTAAAGCTACCATAGCCCCCTATTAATGGAATTTACTAGTTTAAAGAAAATGGATGCAATTTAAAAGACAGCTTGAAATTTATTGAGAGCCTAAAAAAATAATAAAAATAAAGAAAAAATAAAGTTTGGAACCCTATTCTGAGGTCTAGAAGCATTTTCCAAATAAGAAATGGGGAGAAAAATGAGGCTAATACTTGATTAGGTCCAATCATTGGATGGAAAACAACAAAACTAAAATAGAATGGTTGAGACCAGATGGCTTAAGTATGAGACATTCCTAATACAGGTGGGGACACTGTGGGCTATGAAAGAAGGTGACATGTAAGATCTTTGGAGCTGAGCTATCTTAATTTTAATTTGACCTGATTCAAATAGACCTTGACAGTAGCAGCAGGGATTATCAGAGACATGTTTGTCTTCCTAAATGGCTTGGTTCTCTAAAGCTTCTTTCAAGAGAGCTTTGGGACATTCTGAAACTAGTTCTATTTCTAATACTTCAAGGTATGCTAAGAGCAGGATAAGACTTGAACTCATTTGCCTTTTGGATTTGTTCTCTGTTTCTAAAACAGAATACTTAAGTCTGTTAACCTATTAACTGTAAGAATGCAGTTACTATCATTATTTACTTACATTTTGAATGCCATTTTCCATATATGCTACTATATAGTTTCAGAGAGGATAAAGAATTAAAATGAATAATTCAAGATATGTATTAGAGAAATATTACATGTTAATGCACAACTACCATAAATATTAGATTATGTTCAAGTTGGAGAAGAATTTTTAAAAGCCCAGGATCATGAAATATGGTTTTATGAATAGGAAAGATTCCAGATTAATTTAATTTGCTTTCAAAACAATGAAAACTAATGTAGGCTAGCTATCTTTAACTCTTCCTTCCAAGTAATGACATGACAAAGGGGAAGGAGGGATATAAACCCTTAACAGCAAAGGGCAAGTCCCAAAGCAATTTTAGCCATCAGGAATTGAATTCACCTATTTTTAAAAAAATATTTTATTTCATTATTTTTAGAAAGAGGGGAAGGGAGAGAGGCAGAGAGGGAGTGAGACATCAATGTATGGCTGCTTTTCACCTGCCTCCAGCCACAGGCCTGACTGGAGATCTGGTTTGCAACCTTGTTATGTGCCCTGGCTGGGGAATCGAACCTGTGACCTTTGGGTTTGCTGAATTCACCTATTTTATCTTAAAGAGTCACATGGGTTTTATATTCTTTTTAATAATATAAAGGGTGCATGTGATAAACTGGCAAAATTTTAGTAAAATAAACAACATACCACAAAAGTGTTATATTTTGAAATAAACTTATTCTTATATGTAAATAGATAAACATTATCATTATTTTAAAAAAAAATTTCAAAAAAGTCTCCATTTGTTGTAATACTAGATTTGATTCAACTTTGGAATCTTGAGCACGCTTTAATTAACTTTTCTTTATTCATGGACATCATCATGTTTTCAATCTTAGCTTTAATAGTCTCTTTATTAGAATGAGGCTGTTTATTAACTTCTCTCACAAATGCTGCATACATAATAGTCTAAAGGATTTGCATCTGGTGAACTAGGCAAGCAGATTTCCTTTGACCAGAATTAAGGAACACTGACACTGAAAAATTCTTGCACATTTTTGGCATTATGTGCTGGTGCACTGTCTTGTTGGAAGATAAAATGACATCCAATTGTGACTTGCTTCATCCATGGTACAACTACTTCTCTCAAAACATCAAGGTAAACATCAGCAGTCACCTTCAAGCCTTGTGGGAAAAAAATGCGGGGTCATGATATCTCCTTCATTGCTGACTACACCTAACACCATCACTGTAGCAGGAAATTTCATTTTCATGATGACTGGGACTTCATTAAGATTCTCACAGAGTCTCCTATTGTTTCTTCTGTTGACTATTTGATCCTGCTGAGAATTCTTTGCATCAGGAAAGAAAATTAGAAGGTTTTTTTCTTTGGGATTTTTCCATTTCGTTAGCAGTTTCCTTGCTTTTTCAAAGCTCCTTTCCTTTGTCTGCTGTGTCATAAGCTGCCCTCTTCTAAGAACAAACGATCTGTATCTGATATCTTCAGCAATACTCTTGTGAACCACTGCATCTGACATTTGCAATTCTCTTGCTATGGAGCCCATTGACTTTCCTGGATCTCTATTGGTGATTTCCTGGATTTTGTGTACAATATCTGGACTTGTGTGATCCTTGCGTACCTTCTGTGTTTTCCTTGTTGGTGTGGTGACATCAGGGTCAGCATCATACACCTTCTTCATGTTGTAAACTGTACTTAAAGGGATGTTAATTGAAGTCCGCAATTTCCTTAGCAGTTCGCCCTGGAAGCAGTCCAGAAATTATGGTTGCTCTAACATTGTATTCCTTTTTTTTTTTTTTTTTTTTTAATTTTATTGTTGTTGTATTACATCCATCCCTTTTTGCTCCCCTCTGTCCCCCTCCCCACCTACCCATTCCCCCCAAAGTCAATCCCACCCGTTGTCCATGTCCATGGTTCCTTTATACTAGGTTCTTGTCTAAGCTGCTCCCCTTTCTTGCCTCTGCCTCCCCCCTCCCCCCACCCCTTTCCCCCTGACCACTGAAGGCCTATTCATTGTATTCATATATTTGGTTCTGTTTTGCTTGTTGTTAGTTTTGCTCATTATTGTCCTGTAATGGGTGAGATCATATGATATTTATCCTTCCCTAACTGGCTTATTTCACTAAGCATAATACTCTCCAGTTCCATCCATGTTGTTGCAAAGGGTACAAGTTCCTTCTTTCTTTCTGCTATATAGAATTGCATTGTGTAAATGTACCAAAGTTTTTTGATCCAATCATCCACTGATGGGCACTTAGGCTGTTTCCAGCACTTGGCTATTGTAAATAGTGCCGCTATGAACATAGGTGTGCATAGGTTCTTATGAATTGGTGTTTCAGGATTCTTTGGGTATAGTCCAAGTAGTGGAATTGCTGGATCAAAAGGCAGTTCCAGTTTTAGTTTTTTAAGGAAACCCCATA
>PVIW01010177.1:0-46076 GCA_004026585.1 Noctilio leporinus
CCTTCTGGCTTGAATTGTTTCTGTTGAATAATCATTTGATAGCCTTATTGGAGCCCCTTTGTATGTTATTTGTCTTTTCTCTCTTGATGCTTTTAGGATTCTCTCTTTGTCTTTGAAATTCACCATTTTAATAATAATGTGCCTTGGTGTTGGTCTGTTTGGGTTGATCCTCATTGGGACCCTCTGTGCTTCCTGGACTTGATTAATGTTTTCACTCATCATGTTAGGGAAATTTTCTATCATGACTTTTTTGAACAGGTTTTCCATTCCTTTTTTCTCTTCTCCTTCTGGTATTCCTATGATACGGATGTTGTTACATTTCATGTTGTCCTGCAGCTCTCTTAACCCCGCTTCAGTCTTATTCAGCCATTTTTTTATTCTCTTGTACTAATTTGGAGTATTTGTCTACATTATCCTCCAACTCGCTGATCCAGTCCTCTGCTTCCTCTAGCCTACTGTTGATTCCTTCTACTATATTCTTCAATTCAGAAATTGCATTCTTAATTTCCTCCTGGCACTTGTTGATAGTTTCTATGTCCTTTTTCATGCTTTTGTAGTTCTCAGTAAGTTCCTTGTAACTTCCCTGGAGTTCTTTGTAACTTCCCTGGAGTTCTTTATAGTTCTCCTGGAGTTGTTTATAGTTTTCTTTGATGTGGCTGAGCTCACTGAGCTTCTCTATCATCATTCTTTTGAATTCATTATCTGATATTCCCGGTGCCTCTGTTTCATTTTGTGGTCTTTCTGGGGATTCTTCCTTTCCTTTTGGTGATGGACTGATTCTTTTATTCCCCATTTTGTGTGTCTGTTTTTGCTTGCTTTTTTTTTTTTTTTGTTATGTTTTTTCCATGGGTTAACCTGCTTTGCTTCCTTGCCTTTGTTGAGCACCCTTCTGTGATAAGAGATTTGTGGTGTTCAATGTTGCAATCTCCCAGATTTTCTCCACTTGCTGTTCTTGGTGTGTCTTTTATTTGGGCTGTCTGGTTGTATTCTGAACCTGTGGGCTTTTAGCAGAAAAAAAACAAAAAAACTAAAAACAAAACAAAACAAAACAAAAACAAAAGGAAAAAAGAAATAAAAAATAAGAAGAAGAAAAAAAGGGTTTAGATGGCTGTTTACCCTTAATAATCCCTGATTAGTCTAGATGGAGCCTGGACCTGAGGGCTTTTAGCAGAGTGAAAAAAAAAAAAAAAGAAAAGAAAAGAAAAAGAAAAAAGAAAGAAAGAAACGGAGAAAGTCACAAGACAAAGAGAAATCAATATTAATAAAGAAAGGGTTTAGGTGTCTGTTCACCCTTTATGATCTCTGATTGGTCCAGGTGGAGCCAGAACCTATGGGCTTTACCAGGAAGAAAAGGAAAAAAGAAATAAAAGGAAAAGAAAAAAAAGGAGGAGAAAAAAAGAAAGGAAGGAAGAAAAGAATAAAGAACGGGTTTAGGTGACTGGGGAAGGGAGGAATACTTAGATTGAGGACTGGGAATGGGTTGTAGCCACAGAGTGAACAGACTTTAATTCAAGAGTAGGGGGAGGGTCTTGGGTATTTAGGTGAATTGAGGTAGGGGGGAATTAAGAATATGTGAGAAGTAACTTTTGAGAAGGATATGTTGGGGATTAATAGTTCATATAGCTCTCGGTATAACTCAGGTGCTTGAGATTAGCAGCAATCCATTTCCTGAGGCTGCCTCTTTTTCTTGGTCAGGTCTTTGGAGTCTATAGTCTAGCCAGTCTTGGCGTATGGCAGGGTCTCTGATTGTCACAGTCAGGGTTGGTTCTGAGTGTCAGCCCCCAGGTAGGCTGGGCCTTCCGCAGCCTATCTGGGTTTTAGGGCTGCCGGTATTCTGGAGCCCAAAGGGTGTCCTCTCCCACTCCTGGCAGAAGGTCCTGCCCACGATGAGCACCCAGCACCCCCGCAGGGCAGCCCGCAACCTTGCTGGTCCCTGGGATGACTGGCCCCGCCCCCACAGTTCCCAGAGGAGGCAGCCCCCGTCCGTCAACAGTGCCCAGAGTCCACCAACACTACCCCGCTCTCCCGGGGTGAGCACCAATCCTCCAAGTCAACCAGCTCTCCAAGGAGTCCTTTACACGGCCTCTGTGATAAGCCTAATTTTATTTTTTATTTGATAATTCAAGTATAACTTTTGTTGATAAAGAACAGTGTTCAACAAAACATGAAGTAACTTAATTGTGTTTGTTTTAAATATTGATATATTTTCTATACACAGGTTTTATTTTTTGTTTTTTTTTTAATTTTCCCAGGTTTTATTTTTTAATTAATTAATTAATTGTTGTTCTATTACAGTTGTCCCATCTCTCCCCAGTCGCTCCTCCCTGCCCTGCCCACCCTATCCCCTCTTCCACAGTCAATCCCTACCCTGCCATCCATGCCCATGGTTCATTTATACTAGTTCCTTGGCTAAATCCTTCCCCTTCTTTCCCTACTTGTCCCCCTTGTTCCTCCCCCCTGGTCATTTTTCCTTGATGAGTCTAATTAAAGGTTTTTTCAGTATTGTTTGTCTTTTCAAAGAGCCAGCCTTCGGTTTCATTGATCTTTTTTTATTGTTTTTTAGGCTTTATTTCTTTCATTTTTGCTCTGTATTTATTATTTCCTTTCTTGTATTAACTTTGGGCTATTTGTGGTTCTTTTTCTAGTATTCTTAAGTTACAAGTTAAATTGTTTAAGGTTTTTCTTATTTCTTGAAGTAGGCCAGTAATGCTCTGAATATCCCTCTTAGGGCTTCTTTCAATCTGTCCCATAGATTTTGGGTGGTTGTGTTCTTATTTTCATTTGTTTCAAGGTATCTTTTGATTTTTTTCCTTGATCTCATTATTAACCCTTCCATTCTTTAGTAACATGTTGTTTACTTACCATATGTTTGTGTGTTTTTCTATTTTTATATTGTGATAATTTCTAGTTTCATACCATTATGATTAGAGAAAATGATTGATATGATTGTAATCTTAAATTCATTGGGACTTGTCCTATGTCCTAACATGAAGCCTGTCCTAGAAAATGTTCCATGTATACTAGAAAAGAATGTATATTCTACTGCTTTGGGATGAAATGCTCTGAAGAGGTCAATTAAATCCACTTGGTATAGTATATCATTTAAGGTCACTATTTTCTTGTTGATTTTATGTCTGGGAGATCTATCTATTAATGTCATTAAAATTCCCTACTATGATTGTATTGCAATCAATCTCTCTTTGTGTCTATCAAGATTTGCTTTATACATTATGTTACTTCTAAGTTTTGTTAAAGGGTTATGTTCTCTTATTGGATTGCTCTCTTTATCATTATGTCATCCCCCTCCCCCCCATTTCAGCCTTTGTTTTAAAGTCTATTTTGTCTGATATAAATATTGCTTACCCCAGCTTTTTTCATTTCCATTGTCATAAAATATATATTTCCATCTGTGTACTTTTAGTCTGTGTGTCTCATTTGTTTTGAGGTAGGTCTCATGTACATAGCATATCTATGAGCTTTCTTATCCATACAGCTATCCTATATCTTTTGATTGGAGCATTTAAGCCATTTATGTTGAAAGTTATTATTGATATGTAAATATTTATCACCATTTTGTTCTATATGACTATGTTCCTCTGGCTTTTATCTTCTTCCCCTTCTTTTTCTCAAGGAAGTCTCTTTATCATTTCTTGCAATATTTCTTTGGTGGTAGTGAACTTCTTTAGCTTTTCTTGTTTGGGGAGGTCTTTATTTCTCCTCCAATTTTAAATGTTAGTCTTACTGGCTAAAGTAGTGTTGGTTGCAGGACTTACTTTTCATCACTTTAAATATTTCATTCCTGCTACTTTACTGAATGTCTTTAACAGTTAGTTTTTGTGGAGTCTTTAGTGTTCTCTATATACAGTGTTCTGTCATCTACAAATATGCCCTGGCTGGTGTGGCTCTGTGGACTGAACGCTGGCCTGCAAACCAAAGGGTCACCAGTTCAGTTCCCATGCCTGTTTGCAGGCCAGGTCCCTGGTTTGAGGCACATAAGAGGTAACCACATATTGATGTTTCTCCCCCTCTCTTTCTCCCTCTCTTCTCCTTTCTCTAAAAATAAATTTAAAAAATAAAGTTTTACTTCTTCCTTTCCAATCTGAATGCCTTTTACTTTTTTTCTTATCTGACTGATGTGACTAAGACTTCCAGATCTATATGCCTCAGGCACATACGGCCTTTCAGGACAACCAGAAATGAAGAGTGTCCTTAGTGCTTGAGAAAGACCTGCTATGCTGAGGATCTTGGCTTCTCCAACCCATCTCATCCTTGAGGAGGTGAATTCAGAGCTCAATCCATCATCTGTGAGGTTTTGTTCTAAAGAGACTCTTCTCCCAGATTACTCCAACATACCTCAAAGAAATACAGCCTTCAAAACACAGATTTTTCAATTTCCCTAGTAAAATGAATGAAAAATTCTTTGGGGGAAATAAAGTGATTTTTTTTTTTCAGTTCCACTTGTTTACTTTTACATAAGCTCCCAAGATAGCTTATACACATTGGCTGTTAATCACACCATCTGTTCAAACAGTACTTCAGTAAATGATTTGAATCATACTTTTCCTCTAAAAGTCTTTTTAAGGACAGTGTTTATGTCTTTGTTATCCTTCATTTGGCAACATAGCATGAGCTATTTTAACAATGCTATCATTGTAAACACATATTGAATTTCCCATTTCTTAACTGTGCAGAAAACAGGACAACTTCTCTGTATTTGTTCTACTTGATTCTGGGCTTGTAGTTGGAGTGGGAGTATAACCAGACAAAGATTCTATATTTTCTAAAAAGAAAGAAAATAAAGGTGAGAAATTACAGATATTTATTCTGAAATCTTATATTTAGTTTTGAATTTATTCTTTTTTTACTTTTACTTTAATTGAATTTATTGGGATGACATTGGTTCATAAAATTGTATATGTTTCAGGTGTACAATTCAATAATACATCACCTCTATATTGTATTGTGGATTTACCAATCCAAATTAAATCCCATTCCATCACCATTTATTCTCCATATACCTTCTTTTACCTCTCCCACCCCCTGTCTCTCCAATAATTACCCCCACTGTTTTCTGTGTCTATGAGGTTTTTTTGCTTAATTTCTTCACCTGTTTCACCCAACCCCACAATTCCTCTCCCCTCTGACAGCTATCAATCTGTTCTCTATGTATGAATCTGTTTCTATTTTGTTTGTTACTTTATTTTGTTTGTTAGATTTCACATAAGAGTAAAATCATGTGTTACTTGTCTTTCTCTAACTGGCTTACTTCACTTAACATCATGCTCTCCAGGTCCATCCATGCTGTATAAATGGTAAGATTCCCTTTTTTATGGCCAAGTAGTATTTTATTATGCAAATGTACCACAACTCTTATTCTTGACCCTGAGTAGCTTCAAGCTACATGAGATTATTCAGGCCAAGCAAAATGAAGACATCTTTAGTGGTTAGGGAAGGTCAGTTATGCTGAGGAACCTAGTTACTCAGATGCATCTCATAGGAGGCAAAGCTGCCACTGGTTTGGACACTGGGTAGAAGATTGGGCCCCCAGCAATTCCTGGTCCAAAGCCTATATGATATCTGAACTAGACAGGAGATAACAATGCTGTTGGTGCTTTTGGGGAATTAAGAGGCCCTTGCGTTAGTAGACTGAGATGAATGAAAGTGTAGAGTTAACTTCTTATTGTTGCAAGCTGTTATGTGGATCTCTGAAGGTCTCATTTCTGTGTGAATATCCAGGGAAATTCACATGGTAGCATGGGTATGTACTAATGCTGGTCCATATGGATTCCATTCTTCCCTGCTTTTTTTTTTTTTTTTAAGATTTTATTTCATCATTTCTAGAAAGAGGGGAAGGGAGAGAGGCAGAGAGGGAGAGAGACATCAATGTATGGCTGCTTTTCACCTACCTCCAGCCACAGATCTGACTGGAGACCTGGTTTGCAACCGTGTTATGTGCTCTGGCTGAGGAATCGAACCTGTGACCTTTGGGTTCGCAGGCCAGCGCCTTATCCACTGCACTACCAGCCAGGGCTTCTTCCCTGCTTTTTAATACCTGAATGCACATGGGAACATTGCTACATTGTACAGTCATGTGCAAAGTATAAGGGATGTACAAAGTACACATGTGTAAACTTGTACATAGGTACACTGGTGAAGAAGGAACATAGTCTTTAGGCCTAGTAATGAAGGATAGATGAAAAGACTCATATTGGAGAAGGTTTTCTTTCTGGGTTTCTAAGGGTGGATAGTTCACTAGATTAGAATGCATACATTTGCAGAAACCACATTAATCCTGTGCACAGAATTGGAAAAAAGTGTGATTATGGTTATAAGCTTATATGGTTAGAATAGCAAGAGTCAGAACACCCATGTAAAATGGGTTCAAATCTTGGGAGATCTAAAATATCACACTTATGAGTTGAGCTTTTTTATCTTCATGACTGAATGCCATTGAGGATTTTTAAATGTTACATGTCTCTGAGAAATAAATTATATCATAGTGTGGAGTCTAGAGTGGAGTGGATTGCTAAAGAGAGTAAGCCTTAAGTCATTGCAAGAGACAACACAAGTAATAATGGTATGTAGTTAAAGGAGAGTCAGTGGGTGAACTTGAGATTTGTCACAGAAGTAGACTAAACAAGGCTTCAAGGATTATTAGAGGTTGTAATGAATGAGGAGGAGGATTAGAGGATGTCTTTCAGGTGGATGGTGACATCATTCAATAAAATTCATAAAATATGAAGAAGGGGAGATTTTAGTGGTAATATGAAGCTTTCTAATTTGGAATGTTTTGATCTGGGTTGTCTGTTGAACTTTGAGGTAGATACATATCCTTGTTCTGTGAATATATGTGACTGGAGCCCTGGCTGGTAGCACAATGGATAAGGCGCCGGCCTGCGAACCCAAAGGTCGCAGGTTCAATTCCCCAGCCAGGGCACATAACCAGGTTGCACACCAGGTCTCCAGTCAGGTCTGTGGCTGGAGGCAGGTGAAATGCAACCATACATTGATGTCTCTCTCCCTCTCTGCCTCTCTCCCTTACCCCCTCTCTAAAAATAATGAAATATATATATATATATATATATATATATATATATATATATATATGGAGCTCAGAATATATATCTGGGCTATAAATAGAGCTTTGGCAGTTTTTACTATAAATAATCATTTTGTGACAGTGTTTGTGAGTTTCAACTTGCTTCAACCAATATCTTCTGCTTAGGTTTCTTAGAGAAGCCATGTTTCACCCATACCATGGCAAGTTCTCCTCCCTCATGGTTTGGGGTGAAAAATGAAATCAATCATAAATCAATAATCACCAAGTATACAATGAATAATAATAAATTGTTATGTAGGCATTAATTGAAGGAACATTATGGGCAGGGTTGAATATTCTGTAAATATCTATGTCCCTATACATATGTAAAAAGGTATTATTAGTGAGGCATATTGAGTATTGGAACATTGTAGTGGAAGACTTAGTTATCTTCAGAGGGTCACAGTAAACTGGCAGTGACCATGTAGCAGTCAGAATCAGTTTCAGCTTTAAGAGAAAGAAAACTTAATATATACAAATATAGTTATTTAAATACGATGGATAATATTTTTTGTACATCACAAATAGTTAACTAAAAATGAGAAGTCCAGAATAGCTCTAGTAGCTCTACAGCATTCATGGGCTTACATTCCTTCCAACTAAGCATTCTGCCCTCATTATCACAGAGCAAGAAAATTGGTAGAGCTCCAAAATCACATTTACATCTACACATAAGGATGGAGGATGATAAAAATAAGAAGGGCTCATTTTTTCCTTTTTAGGACCTTCTAGATATTTCCCATGACATTTTTACTTATATTTCATTGATAATAATTCAGTCACATGGACAGACCTTGCTTCAAGAGAAATTTGGAACTAATATTTTATTTTATTTTTATTTTTTTAGCTAGAAGTCTTGCCACTTGAATAAAATTAAGTGATTTGTTACCAAAGAAGACAAATTGTAAGAATAGATGGTGAGGTAGATACCTATCAATCTCTGTCACAGAACATAATCTCAGTTTGGATCTATTTGATGTAAAGATTAGCTGACAGTACCACCTAGAAAACCCATTTCCAGTATGACAAGCAGAGCATGATATTTTAAGAGGGGTTGTCCAGGCAAACACTTGACATCAAAGAGATCCAACATGAGTTATCAGGTATAGCCTCAAAGGCACTTAGAGAAGAATAAGTAGGAAAATAGAAAATAAATAGAAAAATGTTAGAATAAGTAGCAGTTTTTATGTCAGGAGGGCACTAGGCTTATCAGGTGACCATTTTGTAAGTTCTAGAAGTGTCTAGTCACTATGTTGTACACCTAAAAACAATATAACATTTTCTTACAACTATAATTGAAAAATAAAATATTTAATGAGTGAAAAAGTGAAAATAAGTAATGTTTAGAGAAAGCATATAAGTTTTGTAAACTAGGGAGGTTCATAAGGAGGTAGAAGGGCCCCAGCGACCATATCCCATTTTAGGGACAGGATAGTAATAACGATGATAAAAGATACTGACAAAAGCACATCAAGTTCTGTGTCCTAAAATGAATGGGATACTAAGCAAATGTCCAAGTTAGAGACATAGGCCCAGAACTGAGACACAAGATAAGAGGGGAATACAAAAAGAAAAATGATTGCTTATTGAATCCCCAAGGTGGATCTTGGAACAATATTTCCCAAAATTTTGAATTTCACACAAGTATATATATTTTTAAATGAGCTTACCATAGTGTTACTAACTTATTATTTACTAAGGAAGGATATGTTATAAACAACTAATTATGCATAATTTATAAACCCTATTATTTCATTACAATATGATTTCAAGGCAAAAAAAAAATAAAACAAATTTAAGCAAGGAACAGTCATTGCTCAAAATACAAAATGTACAAAAGTACAGATAATAAAAAGGCTACCATTTATCCCTGTACCTTCATCATTCAGTTTCCCTCTCTGAAGGTAGCCACTGTTATTTCTTAGTTGGACATACTTCCAGAGATAATTTAGGTACCAACAAGCAAATACGTATGTGTGTATAGTACTCTGTATACACAGGTTTTTCTTAAAAAGGATATCTTGAAAAGCATTTCATGTCAGAACATAAAAAGCATTCTAATTATTACATCTTCTTATTAGCATATTGTATCAACTTACTGATTTGTTTAATAGTCATTTATTAATGGGCACTTTGATTATTTCTAAGCTTTTGTTATGACAAACAATGCTTCAGTAAATTAGCATAGGACACTCTTTGAAATTTATTTTAATTATGAACAACTCATCATTTTACTTTCATTCCATTTCAACATAAAATGGTAAACACTTTACTAGCACCAGCAACACTTTATGTACTGGCCTTTGAGAAATATTTTTCTATAGTTCTCCAATCCTTAAAGTCTTTTAGACTTGAGAAATAGGGTATTTGTTTTTTGCTATTAGGCACCTCCTTGTTTAAAAAAGAAAAAGTAGTCCTGGCTGGTGGCACAATGAATAAGGTGCCGGCCTACAAACTCAAAGGTCACTGGTTCGATTCCCAGCCAGGGCACATAATCAGGTTGCAAGTCAGGTCTCCAACCACGTCCATAGCTGGAGGCAGGTGAAAGGTAACCACACATTGATATCTCTTTCCCTCTCTGCTTCTCTCTCTTCCCCTCTCCCTGAAAATAATAAATAAAATCTTAAAAAAGTAAAGCCTATCCAAAAGGTGGCCTATCTTACCAGGCAGAGCCTGAGTTTTTGTTTCCAACTGCTTTTTAAAATACTGTTTTCCTGTGTTGAAATATTTTCCCACTTTGTTTTTCCTAATGTTGTTTGTAACAAGCCACTACCATAATGTACAGAGATTTGATATGGCTAGGGATGGGCTAATTAAAGATGATAGATGTAACAACAAAAGGACCAGGATCAAACCCACAACCTAGGTATGTGCCCTGACTGGGAATCAATCTCGCAGGTTTTTGGTCCATGGAACAATGCTCCAACTGAATGAGACATCTGGCCAGGACAAAAGGACAAGACTTTTAATAATACTCAGGCATTTGGCTGGATTTGGCACGAGGAGAAAAGACCATCCTCAGGTATTGGGATATGTTGGACACCTCTTTTGTACATCTTGGCTTCACTTGTACATTATTTCAGCTGTCACTATGATTATGAACCATGTGGGTTCCAAATACTTCATGCAGGTGCAATCTGACAATACCTAGATTCAGATCCTTATTGCATACCTCTTAACTCCTAAGCTGATATTTACTAGTGAACACTACTATAAGACCATCCCTGATGCCTACATGTGTACAACCTGAAAAATTGAAGACCTGGGAGAACATATGAATTTTTATTAATTGAAAGATAGAAGATGGTGGCTAAATTCACCACCCATAACTGAAATTGAGTTTATACAACTTCTTTAAATTTTTTATCATAATTAAGCAAAGAGTCTCACTTAGTTGAGGCCAACCCAATAAGACATCTTTGAACTCACTTTCCCTGCTTCTTTGAGTTTATTATCCCTATCTCTCATTTTTATTCTCTGGAACTGTACTCCCAATACAACAACCATATGTAATGACTCTGCCTCAAGTCCAAGTAATGGTAGGCAAGACATAATTTAGGCAAGCATGGCTCAAATGAACAAACAGAAGATACAAACCAGCTGTCAGAATCAGGAGTTTAGTAATAATGAAGGCTTATCCAGACATGTAAATGGGGCATGATGATCAGAAATCCATTGTATGTGACAGCTGAGCACTCAATAATCTAAGGCAGGCATAATCACTCAGGAATTTTGACATCAGAAAGTTATACTCCAGGTCAGATATGATTCTGGTCTCTGGAAGGATGGTGGGAAAATTGCTTGCAAGAGTAAATCTGCTTATGAGTTCTAAAGAGCCTAAATGACTAGGCAGTTGACCATGACTTAAATAACAAGTTGATTAAAGGTAGTAGAAGTCAATTGGGACATGGTCAAATATGAAATAGAAGCTATATGTCCTGATATTGAGTTTAAAAAGTAATTGAGTTTCCTATATACTCTTTGCTTAAGTTCAACATTGAAACTGGGGTACATACTGCTCAGTATATAGACAGGTAGACAAAGTAATCATTTTGTGTGGAAAATGTTATTTCAAAGACTGGCAATGACAAATTCACAAGGAAGACAGCATTCCTACACTGGATGACCCTCCTGGTAGATGGGGTGAAATAAGTAATATACTATTTATGCAGATTACATGTTTCTCAATTTAGTATTTAACTCTATAACCCACATAAATTTCTTCATATATTTGTGAGAATGCTTGGACAATCCACCAAAATGAATGGTAATCAGGAGTTTAACTTACAATAATTTACTTTATGACATAATTTAGATGTATGATGAAAACTACACTGAATTTATAATCAATACACCTGACTGTAAATTGGGCATTTTAATGAGTCATTGGACTTATGAAAATGGGGCTAATACTTACTCTATCTACCTCATAGGTTTGCTGTATGGAATATGATAATATATAAGAAAATAATTTATAAATTGCTAAGTGTAATGCAAGCGCTAGTTATTAGTATAAGAAAAAGCCTTTAGTGCTGAGTGGAATAGAGCTTCTTATATGATTTTTCTTAAATTTGGCATATGGTACAAATGTAATAATGTTGGCTTTAGGGTGAACAAATTTCATATATCTATGATAGGTTACTGGGCAAATACTTTGTTCTTTCCATCCTAATGCCAAAATGTGGCTTAGAAGCCCCTGTCTATGTAACAAATGTCTCATTATCCTCTGGGGAAGAACAAGTTTAGAAATCATTTTTAAAACCACTTCATTAAGGATTAAGAAAAGTATCACTGAGTCATTTTATGCAAGCTATAGAAGCCTGAATGGTATCCAAACCAGAAATATGTTCTCTGTGAAAAACTTTATTCTTTATTTTCAGTGTTATAGAAAAGCATAAGGATTGTAAAGTAAAATGTTTAAATGTTTAAGGACTTCTGTGTGATTTTACAAATGTAAATATTTTCTCGCCCATCCCCATCAAAGTTTTACTTGATATCCACATTAGCATATCAGTGTTTTCAAGATGGAATTGTCCTCACTCATTCTTGATAGTCAAATGTGTGGTTTATACACTAGTAGCATTAGAGTCACCTGGGAGCTTGCTAGAAATCCAGAGTTTTATATTTTTACCCTGACCTATTGAATCAGAATCTTCATTTAATTAAGATATCATAAGTGACATAAAGTTTGAAAACCAGAGGCTTACACTAATCTGCCTTTTTAAGTCAACCGACTTCAGTCTTCTTAACTACTTAGTTCCTGTGCCCCACCTGGCAATGCTATGATATCATTAAATCAGTTTCTCTTTCCCTTTGGACCTATCTTTCTTTGTAGTATTTGTGTCCCCTCAACTGTCTGAAATTCCACTTTTCCTTATGCATATTGGTTTAACACACCAACTTGGTGTTTTTGTTGCTTTCAACAGATAAATATATACTGTATATATTGCAGTTCTAACTCTGCTAAACACAATACCACAGCACTATCCATTTGACTCCAGCAGCACTAAGTAGGCCAGGACAATTTCCTGGGAATTAGAAAATTCCCACTTGGCAATACCATAGAAGTTCCCTAGATTAAATGAGATATGTGTATCTTCAGGATCCATGTTCTTAAAATAAAACTGTCGTGGTAGAGAGTCTTTTGACCACAACTGATCCCCATTTGATTGGGTCTGAGATAGGTTTATTTTTATTCAATTTTGCTTTGTGGACAACTGTGAAAAAGCAAAGGGTTGGTGATACACAAAAAAGAAAGAAGCTAACATTATATCTAATGCCATAGACTATTATCCTTTTACCACCTTCATTAGGATATTTTTCACATCCCTGTTCCTCAGAGTGTAAATGAGTGGGTTCATCATGGGTGTTACTGCCCCACAAAACACTAAAATGATCTTATCATCATCCTGGAAAGATTCAGAGCATGGGCGCATGTACATGGAGATGCCTATCTCATAATAAATGATGAAAATGGTCAAGTGGGAACCAAGAGTAGCAAAGGCCTTGAATCTGGCCTCTACAGAATGAATCTTCAGGAAAGCCACAGCAATATGGAAATAAGGGAGCACAATAAACCTAAATGGCAGAAGTAGTATTAATACATCATTAGCAAACATCAGGTTCTCCTTTACATGAGAACCAGAGAGCTTGAAAATTACTTAGTGCCATAGGACGTTAAAGGACTTTGTCACAATTGGCAAAAATAAAGGAAAGTGTCCAAATTGGTGGCAGATTAGATGGAAGGTACAGTCCCTTTATCTGCTTTCACCAATTTTAATCAAAATAGTAGTGGAACTCTTAGCCACAGCAATCAGGCAAGAAGAACAAACGAAGAAATGAGAGGCATCCAAATTGGAATGAAAGAAAGAAAGAAAGCTGTCCTATTTGCACATGACATGATACTGTATAGAGAGAACATTGAAGACTCCACAAAAACTATTATAACTGATAAGTGAATTCAGAAAATTGGCAGGAAACAGCCCTGGCTGGTAGCACAGTGGATAAGGCGCCAGCCTACAAACCCAAAGGTTGCTGGTTCGATTCCCCAGCCAGGGCACATAACCAGGTTGCAAGCCAGGTCTCCAGCCAGATCTGTGCCTGGAGGCAGGTGAAAGGCAACCATACATTGATGTTTCTCTGTTTCTATCCCTCTCTGCCTCTCTCCCTTCCTCTCTTTCTGAAAATAATAAATAAAATTAAAAAAAAAGAAAATTAGCAGGAAACAAAATAAGTATCAAGATATTGATTGCATTTTATACCAATAATAAACTATCAGAAAGGGTAATTAAGAAAATAATCTCATTTACAATTACATAAAAATAAGTACCTAGGAATAAAAGAAAAACACAAAGCAGTGAAAGACCTGGATTTGGAAAAATTATAAGACACTGAAGAAAGATATTGAAGAAGAGACAAATAAATGGAAGCATAGTCATGAATAGGATAAATTGGCTTCATTAAAATGTCCACGTTATCCAAGGCAATCTATAAAGTCAATACAATTCCCATCAAAATACCAATAGTGGAGGATCCAAGGTGGCAGCAAAGCAGATAGAAGTTACATTCACCACTGCCCAGGACCAAACTAGAATTAGACACTAAAATTAACTTGAATAACTAACTGGAAACTAGTTGAACAGAAATCTTATAACCAAGTATTTACAGAAGAAGCCACATTGAGAGTGGTGGAAAGGGTAAAAATGCAAAAAGGGAGGGACCTGATTCCTTAGGCAGTGGCTGAGATTCTGGAGGGATATCTCAGCTGTGAAGGATCCCTCTGAGAAGTACAGTATCTCAATTCCATGCCAGGCCCCCTAGCTCAGAGCACCAGAGCTGGGAAGAGACAGCCATATATCTGGCTGTGAAAGTCAGGGGTTTCTGTCCACCTGGGTGAGATAGGAGTCCTCTAGAGACACAGGTACCCTCTTAAAGAACCAACACACAAAATTTCCTCTGGAGCCAATCACCCTGAGCTCTGACAGAGGGAGAACAGAATTGGCTAGCATTGTTTGAGGAGAGGCTGGGTTTTGTGGCTCTGAGGGGAGAGCTGGAAAGACAGCCATCAGAAACGCTGATCTGAGTTCCTCCCCAACACCATAAACTCCATCTTTATTAGATTGAGCACTCCCCTCCATATGACATCAGCCTGGAGGAAAAAATTGCTCCATCCTCTGAACACCCTATCACCTAATCCTGCAAAGCTCCTTCCCTGTTGAAGAATCAGTTGCCTAGTCCCAGGTGAAGAAGTCCAAGCAGAATAGGGCAAGTAAGTAACTGAGTTAGTTGTGTGGCTTTGGTACACAGGTCATTTCCTCCACTTTTCAGTGAAACTGACCTGTGCCTCCCCTTCATAGGAGCTCTGCTAGCTCCACTCTCTGAGCAAACTAAATGCAAATTAAAACCACAATGAGATATCACTATACATCTCTCAGAATGGCTATCATCAATAAATCAGCAAACAGGTGTTTGTGGGAATGTGGAGAAAAGGGAATCTTTGTGCACTGTTCGTGGGAAGGCAGATTTATGCAGCTGCTACAGAAAACAGTGTAGGTATTTCTCAAAACATTTAAAATGGTCCTGGCTGATGGCTCAGTGGATAGGTATCAGCCTGCAAACCCAAAGGTCATTGGTTCAATTCCCAGCCAAGACATAACCAGGTTGCAAGCCAGGTCTCCATCCAGGTCCATAGCTGAAGGCAGGTGAAAGGCAACCATATATTGATGTCTCTCTCCCTCTCTACCTCCCTCCCTGCCTTCTCTCTAAAAATAATGAATACATTTTTTAATGAAAATTATTTTAAAAAATTAAAAATGAAACTGCTTTATGACCCAATGTCTCCACTTCTTGGAAAGTAAAGAACAATATAAATGAACAAACAAAATTGAAACAGATTCATAGATACAGAGAACAGACTGATGGCTGTCAGAGTTGAGTGAGATGGGAGGACTTGGTGAAAAGGTGAAAGGTTTGAGAAAAACAGATAGGAATGTAAAGTACTGCATAGAAAATACAGTCAGGGTGGGGAAGGGGAAAGAGGGGAGGGGAAATGGAATGGATGTAATACAACAACAAAATTAAATATAAAAAAAGAAAAGAAAATACAGTCAATAATATTGTAATAACTACGTATGGTGCCAGGTGGGTACTGGCAATATGAAGGGGAACACTTTATAAAATATATGATTGTCTAGCCACTATGCTGTATACTTGAGACTAATACAAAATAGTGTTGAATTTGAACTGTAATTAAGATATTTTTAATACCTAAATGGAAGAATCCATTTAGTCACTGACATACGGAGCTTTTATTTCAGCAGACATCTTTCAAGAGTTTCCCCTGTGCAAGGTAGTCTCCTGGAGAAAACAGAGATCATTCAAATATGGCAGCTAAATCCAGGGGCTTGTAGACATCAAAGTACAAAGTTAGCCTTAGTTTCATTATACAGGTCTAAAGCTCCTCAAGTTAAAATATATATAAATAACGTTATCTAATCTTTGTTGAACTCACAATCTTACTTGGGAGTAAACTGAACTGACCAACAGAGCATATCATTTGAAGGACCCAGTAAGCACAAAAGCTGTTATGTAATGACACTATGATGTACATCTTGATCTCCAAAAATCCTCAATATAAATTCTTCATAGCACTACCTGATTATTTCATTTGCTAGTAGAAAAGAAAGTAGACAAATGAAGAACTGCTCATCTAGAAAACGTTTCTTTTTGAGTAGGACTAGCCCTGGTTTCCCATCACTACCATATTTACTGACCAGAATCATTGCTATAGGGAACATTTGCTGAAATTCTCATTAACCAAGCTAAGATGAAAATGAGCATTATTTTAATGAGCTAAAAATAGCATATGTTTCTTCCTCCTTGTGTTTTCTCTCCCTAATTGTATTAGGCAACTTAATTACAAAGCTGGGGTATCTCTGTAAGTTCCAAAATTAGAAAGTGCTCTTCAACACTGAGGTTATTGATCCTTAAATCATGAGAAAATTATTCAAATTTCCATACTTCCTTTTGGAATTTGAAATGTGGCTTCTTAATATACTTAATACTTAAATATTTTGGGTCTATAAGTAGACTATACATTTTTAGCAAACATCAGTATTTTTCAAATATCTCAACGTATTAAGGAAAGGACATCTCTTTGTTTTTCTGTGGCTGGGAACAAAGTAACAGAATTTTTGGATACCTCTGGAAGACATATCATTTTAATATTTGTACAAACAAAGAAAAACTGCACGTCATGAAATGGCATTTATCTTATTATTGTGCTAGAAAATGAATTTTTAAATTCCTTTTTGGACACCAACCATTGATGGTAGCCTTATTACAAGCCATCTCTGGTAAATAAAAGAAAAAGATATTTAACAAGTGGAAATAAATGTGCATGATTCACCAGCACAGTTAATTCAAGATTTTCCAGCCTCATAACCACAGTGATAGGAAGATTTATTACCACAGCTGCTTGTATTAAACTTCTTTTCCTTGCAGTTGAAGGAATCAAATTTCTTCTTGGAGATTAGTCATTTGTGGGGGTGTCACCAACTGCAAAATGCTTCTGTTATGAATGAGGTGCACTCTGTTGCTGTCCTCCAGCCCTAAGTCAGTGAGTAATTTTCATCTCTTTATGTATATTTTCCCACCTACCATCAGGAACAAATTTTAATGACTTACAGAGTCAAACTTTCTTTAGCTGTTACTCAAACCTAAAACTTCAGATGGTATTGTTTCTGATGACATGATAACTTCACAAGGAAAGGTAAGATAAAAAGACTTTGACGCATGTTTACAAGAATGAAATCCAAGATGAAGGAAAGATCTACGTGGGGTGTGAAAGTGGGAAGGAAGCTAATGTATCATGGATTGCTATAATTGTGCCAGGCGCTGTTCTAGGTTTTTCGTAGAAATAATTTAATCTAATTCTTTTAACAGTCTTGCAAGAAGCTATGTAATACTCTCATTTCACACATGAAGAAACTGACCCTCTCAAGATTGTGTAGCTTATTAGCAACTGAACCAGAATTTAGGTTTAAATTCAGCTGACTCCCTTGCCTTCTTTCTGTACTTTTAACATTCAGCCTTTTCAGTATGATGAATTACCAAATTATATACAGCATTAATATAACTACACAGTATTGAGAAATCTGATTTGTGTCTAAATAAAAAGTCTGAAGTAAAAAGATACTTTGATGGGTCATCTGTTTCACCCCCTACTGAAATAATAGAAAATTGACAAAGGTCTGTCTTTTTCTTTCGTTCTTTTAAAAAGCACTTAGAAACATGTATTCTAAGTGGGTTTTCTCCCCTTGTTTTGAAAATTGTGTTAACTCCCATTGTAATAACTGGCCATTCTGAGAACCAGAGACTCATAGCTGACTTGCTATCTTGGTGCAATTCAGGGACCGCAAACAGAGAGCTGTGATACTTTAAAACAATTAGCAACCATTGTGAAAAAGAGTAGTGTTGATGGTGATGAAGTGGATGCAGAATAGAAACAGCTGTTTTCCTGAAAGAAAGCAGTACAGGGTGTTGGTTTGGACTGGTTAATATATTTTAAATATATATTTTATTGATTATGCTATTACATTTGTTCCAATTTTTCCTGCTTTGACCCCTTCATCCAGTACTCCCTTCCCCTCCATGACCCCTATGCCCTCCCTCCCCCAGCTCATGTCCTTGGGCTGTGCATAGATCAGCTTCTCCATTTCCTATACTATTCTTAACATCCCCCCTATTTTGTACCTACCATTTATGTTTCTTAATCCCTGCACCTTTCCCCCTATTCTCCCTCTTCCCCCTCCCAGCTGTTAGTCCTCCAAATGATCTCCACATCTACAATTCCCATTCCTATTCTAGCTGTTTGCTTAGTTTGTTTTTGTAGATTTAGTTGATAGTTGTAAATTGTTGCCACTTTAATATTCACAGTTTTTATCTTCTTCTTTTTCTTAAATAAGTCCCTTTAACATGCCATATAATAATGGCTGGCTTGCATGTCCCTCTTCACAATTTCTGGGAACAGTTGTCTTCATAACATCCTTTTATCTAAGATTTTCCCATCACTCTTTCTATTTTCATTTGAAACTATATGAAGATAGTAGGATCTGCACATAGTAAAGTTCTGTCCATTGAAGATAGATGGCAGAACAATTGAACAATGAGTAAGATTTTAGTAAATCCACCAGTTGCTTGGCTTATTTCATGTCATTTTGGCTGTTGTTGTTTTTCCAGCGAATTGACTGATTACTTTAGCTGCATGCATACTTTCTACACTATAAATTTAGAAAATTACCATCCATAGGTGGCTTTAACATGACATAGAAGAACAAAAGAAAAGGTTGAAAAGCAAAGAAGTATTTCAAGCATTTACAACTAGATTATTGAGCTTAAACTTAAAAATATTATTTGATGTGTGTGTGGGGGCAGGGAATGGGATAAATGTAATACAACAATAAAATTAAAAATTATTACTTGTTAATTGTTGGGCCAATATTTACAAAGCTGGCTATCAATGTAAAATTTTGGTGGGGAGATGCAGCATATTTGCCTCGTTTTTGGTCAAGAATAAAGTCAATCATCTAGCTATGCCCCTTAATGAGAATAATAATCATGCTTAGCCCAAAGTTAATGTATGTCTTCATCAGATATAAGTACCTGTAACGGGAATCTCACTGTCCAAATAAATTAATCACCCTTTCCTGGTCATATAATATTCTACAAGACAGAAAGCAGAGAGGAGCTACACTTTTATCTTTGGATACTTGAACAACTAAGCCTAATCTAGTCAAACAACTGACGTACAATAATTTTAAAAAGGTCCAGAACGTAAATCCTAACAGGCTATTGAAATGCTGTTTCTCTTATTTCCCCATGTGGGTTACATTGTGTTTTGTTCTCTTTCCCAGTACTTGAGACAATGCCTCTGAGGTGATTAAATTCATCCTTTTTGGATTTTCCCAATAGCCTCAAATCCAGGCTGTCTTCATCTTAAACTGATATTTTTCTACCTGATCACAATAGCTGAGAATGACCTTTATTATTGTTGTAGTGAGATAGGATTCTTGATTTCATTCCCCCATGTATATTTTTTATCGGCAATTTACTCTTCCTCAATACATGTTACTCCACCACCTTGAAGCCATATGGCTTGTCCCAATGTTTCAGAGAATTCTCCACCATTTCCTATACCAGCTGTTATGCCCAGATGACCACATTTCTCTTTCTGGGCATGACAGAGAGTCTCTTCCTTGTTGTCATGCTTATGACAGGTTTGTTGAAATCTCTTAATTCCTTGCATTACACCATAATTATGAACAATTAGGTTTGCATACAGTTAGCCTAGGGAACCTGGGCCAGTGCCTTCTTAGTAATAGTCATACTAAGTATTGCAATTCCTGCTCATTATTGTGGATGTAATATCATCAACTATTTTACCTGTGAGATCCAGGCCCTGCTGAAGCTAGGCTGCCCAGATACCCATGTCAATTTGATTCTAGGTCTGGTTATCAGTATATTCAAACTGCTCCTGTCTTTCACCTTCATCCTCATTTCCTACTTCCAACATTGTGGTTGCTGTGCTGAAAATTCATTCTGTGAAGGCCAGTCTCAAAGCTTTCTCTACCTGTGGATCTTATCTAACTGTAATTATCATATTTTATGGGACAGCCATGTACATGTACTTAAAGCTTCAGTCAAAGAAATCTCAGGAAGAAGGCAAATTTGCTCAATATTTTATGGTGCAGTTACTCCCATGTTAAATCCCTTCATTTATACCCTGAGAAATAAGAATGTAAAAGATGCACTTAGGAAGTTAGCCAAAAAAAGAAAAATCCTAATGGTTCTCTTTAAACCTCTCCAATGTGCAGGGAAAATGATGAAAACTGTGCATAAAATTTCAACTTATGTTTTATTAAAATAACCATCACCAACAAAAATCTTACTAAACATTCTGTTTGTGGTCACCACTAGGCAATTATTAACAAATTTATCATGAATGTTAATTTTTTTTCAAGATACATTAAGACCTACAGCCATAATATGCCCAAAATAGTCCACAGAGAGAATAGTGGTAGTAGTATGTAAAGGTGAATTCTACAGCCATACTAGCCTATCACGGAGATGAACAAATATCTTTGTACTTGCCCCACATGGTTGATAAAATGCATATATAGGCCAGTGGTACAGAGCCATAGTATAGCATTTACTCCTTGCATCATATTTGTAGGGGTCTTTCCTACTTTGAACCGAATGGACAAAGGGCCCCACAATTCCTTCATTTAAATGATAACATCTCATGGCAAAAATATATCATTTGTATATAAAGCATTTTATTCTTTAAAAAGTATTTTAAAATTTTTATTTGTTTAATTTTAGAGAGAGAGAAAGGGAGGGAAAGAAACATTAATGGGCAAGAGATACATCAATTGTTTGCCTGTCACATGCTCCCAACTGGGAACTTGACCTACATCCTTGACTGGGAATCGAATCAAGGACCTTTCAGTTTTCAGGGTGGCACTCAATCCAATGAGCCATCCTAGCCACAGCTGATAAGTATTTTTAAATAAATTATTCTAGTTTATATTTCCAATTTCTTACTTTAAAGTAGTTTGAGTATTATCTATATTAATAAATCTTTTTAAACCAACATTGTTTCTACAAATATTAAATCTCTATCACATCAATTTCTTATAAAATTATCTAAACTAAAATTGTTCTTCTTTTGCCTTCTCCTATATCTCTACCTTTTCTTCCATGATATGCTTTGGCAACCCTTTGGCCATTTCTACTCCCACTTCTCATACACATTCGTGAGCTATCACATTTCTGCTCTACTCAAGAGTCTCCATGGTCAAGATTTTAATTTTTTCCTTCTTCCCTAGTTAATGAGATGCCATATGCATTTTGTATTGTTGGCAGCCAATATTTATTGTATATTTTGTATTATGGTTACTTCTTTTTCTCATATTAACTTTGACTAACTCCATAATTCTTCTGTTCTACCATAGTACATTCAGAAGATATTATTGTAATGTCCTCTAAGATTTCCTTTCTTCTCACAGTCTTATCTTCTTGGGTAGATGGCTATATGATCATAGTATTTTCTATATTTGGCATTTTCTCTTCACTTTCTGAAGGTTTATTAATTCTGAGGTGTATAGTCAGAATGATCTTTTCTCATACGCCTTTTATTCTATGAACAAATGAGAATGTGGGTTCAGGTTAAAGTCTCGATCAGTTACACATTGTGCTATGTTGGTGGTTCCACGTATGTATTTGAAATTATTTAGATTGTGAGCAATGGAGTCAGAAAGCTTGGGTTCAAATCCACTATTCATTAGCTATGACATCTTTGGCAAATCATCAAACTTACCTTGGTATTAACTTTCCCATCCATAAAAAAAAAAATAGTACAATTCTTATTCTGCTATTGGTAATGTTAAATTGATTATATAAAGTTCTTAGAGGAGTTCTTGGCACACAGCAAGCAAACAATAAATATTAGATATTTTGCTATTTTCTAAAAGCTGCCAAATAGTCCCAATATTTGGTTTTTAAAGTCAATTTCCTTTATGCATCATCCTCTCCAGAGTGTACAATAAGAAGCCTCACCAGCTCAGCCTCTAATTTTAGAAACACAGTAATATCATATTTCCCCTTTGGCTCTCACTTTTATGACTTTACTCTTAATCTGGTTGACTCCTATTCCAGTTCCTCTGACCTACGCCTGTTATATTTTAAGTAGAGACAGCCCCAAACTTAGAAATGAGTTATGTCCAAAAGTTACCTCATAAGTCATCAGCTTGGAACTCAGAGCACGTTTTCCCCACTGAGACAGGGTAGTTACATTCCAAGAACAGCTCACCAACACCTATTTAGGGTATCATTCTATCACTAATAATATTAAAGGCCCTAGGAGCATTTCTTTAAATTATGCTTACTGAAAGATAGGTTTTGAGATTCATTTGTATTCTAAAAACACAGGCACTGTTATATGGCATTACTGCTAAAAAAAAAAAAAATAACAAAAAAAAAAAAACATGTACAGTGAGGATCTGTGCATCCACCCTCATGCCCTTACAGTTATATGAAGAAATATGTGCAAATGTAAGAATGGGACCCAAAAGCTTCTCTAGAGACTACAAAAGTAATATCTTGCTACTGTGTATGGGTCACACACAAGTCAGAGGACTGCTGATCCTCTATTTATTTTTATATTGTTTCTAATGTTGTACGGCTTGTTAACCCTATGCCTGAGCTCATTCAGTCCACAAACATTTACTAAGTAGTTAGCTTATGTTAAGAATACAAATAAAATCCATTTCCTGCTTTTGAGAGGCTCATATTTGAGTTGGGGAGTAAATAAGCACAGTGAAGTGCTACAGGTAATGTGATCCTTCTTTGTGCAAGATACAGAGACTAGTCCTAACTGGGCAGTCAGGAAATATTTCATTGAAGAGATGACACCTTTAGTAGAGTCTCGAGAGAGGAGTAATTTGCCAGTTCAATAAGAAAGAACAATTTTCGTGTACACAATGTGAACAAGTACAGAGGTACAAAACCCAATTTGGTGTACTTTCAGATAATGCCAACAATTCAATTCCCACAGCAGAGGAGTGGGAAGTGTATTGAAAATATATAAGACTTGAGAAGAAAGTGATAGGCGAGATTATGGGGAGACTGTCATGTTATATTAAAGAGCTTGCACTTAATTTATCCTATAGGTCAACAAACTACCACTTCAAGGGTCAAATCTAGCCCTTGACTTATATAGCCCATGATCTTAAGGATGGCTCTTAAATTTTTAATTAATGTAAAAAAAAAAAAACTAAGAATATTATTCAACAAACACTGTGTAGCCTTCAAAGCCTGAAATATTTTCCATCTGAGCTTTTATGAAAAAACTGTTTACTGAACCCTGCTATAGGTGATGGGTACCAATTAAATATTTTTAGCAGATTAAAAACATGTTCAGAATTATGTTTTTAAAAGCTCACTTTTACAACACCTGCACAATTGACCAGAGAAGTATAATTTTGGACATAGGGCAAATAAGGGGGCTACTAACAATAATCTGAGACCTGATGCAAACTTGAAGGATATAGGAATCAGGATTTGGAAAAAAGTTAGCTCATTATGAGTACCTCTTCCTTTTTCATTTTTACAGGTAATTTCATTCACATTCCATATGTATTTTCTTAGGAGCAGGGTCTTTAGCTCAGATATTAATAAGGAGCCTCAGGTATCGAGTGATCTCATCCTCAGCATCATTCATTTTTTTCCGAACATTCAATGAGCAGAGATTTGAAGACAGTAGAGTCCAAAGTCATGTAGTTGTGTTTTATTCATATATTGCTGCCCTTTCTCTGACTCAGACTAGCTTTGAACTACATATAAAATTGCATTTTGTTCAAACAAAGTGTACTTAGTCAAAGGTTACAAATATGCTCTGGCTTTTTACGTGATCTCTGAGGTTCACTGATCAACTGTCCCTCCTTTAGTCATACTGTTACACCTTATGCATCACAAATAGTGACATTATGAGCCTTAATAAAAATATTTCTTAAAATATTGATTTTAATGTCAGTGACTTACAGCTTTTAACTTTTTACTTTTTGATTTTTATTTTTAAAGTATAATTTATTGATTATGCTGTTACAGTGTCCCAATTGTTCCCTTTACCACTCTCTGTTCTATACCCCCTTCCTTTCAGTAATCCCCTGCTTTAGTTCATGTCCATAGGTCATGCATATAAGTTTTTTGGCTTCTCCATTTCCTACACTATTCTTAACATGCCCTTGTCTATTTTGGACCTACCAATTATTATTCTTAATCGCTGTGCATTTTCCCTCATTTTCCCCCTTCGTCCTCCCTGCTGATAACCTTCCAAATGATCTCCATATCTATGATTCCGTTCCTGTTCTAGTTGTTTGCTTAGTTTGTTTTGTTTTTGTTTTTTAGAATCAATTGTTGGTAGTCATAACTTTATTTCCTTTATATATTCATGGTTTTGATCTTCTTTTTCTTAAACAAGTCCCTTTAAAATTTCATATAATAAGGGCTTGGTGATACTGAACTGCTTTAACTTTATCTTGTCTAGGAAGCACTTTATCCATCCTTCCAGTCTAAATGATGGCTTTGCTGGATAGAGTAATGTTGGTTGTAGGTCCTTACTTTTCTTTTTCTTTTTTTTATTGTTGTTGTATTACATCCATCCCGTTTTTGCTCCCCTCTGTCCCCCTCCCCACCCACCCATTCCCCGCAAAGTCAATCCCACCTGTTGGGTCCTTACTTTTCATTACTTGGAATACTTCTTGCCAGCCCTGCCTGTCTGCAAAGTTTCTTTTGAGAAATCAGCTGATAGGCTTATAGGTACCCCTTTGTAAGTAACTCTCTGCTTTTCTCTTGCTACTTTTAAGATTCTTTATTTATGTTTAACCTTTGGCATTTTAGTTATGATATGTATTGGTGTGGTCCTCTTTGGGTCCAACTTATTTGGGACTCTGTGCTTCCTGGACTTGTATGTTTATTTCATTAGCCAAATTAGAGAAGTTTTCTTTCTCAAATCAGTTTCCAATTTCATGGTTTTTATCTCCTCCTTCTGGCTGGATGTTGGCACTTTTGAAAATGTGTAAGAGTCTTATTCTTTCCTCTTATCTTTCTCTCTCTCTCTCTCTCTCTCTCTCTCTCTCTTTCTCTCTCTCTCTCTCATTCTTATTTCTTCATTCTGTTCTGATTGAATGTTTGTTTCTTCCTAATGTTTCAATTCATTGATTTGAACCCTGGCTTCCATCCCTTCACTGTTGGTTCCCTGTGGATTTTTCCACAGGGAAAGAAATGCAGTTTTCATTTCTTTCCTTATGCTTTTGCTATACTCAACAAGTTCTACGAACCTCCTTATCACCAGTGTTTTGAACTACTCATCTGATAGGTTGGCTACCTCTGTTTCATTTTTGTTCTGTTTCTGGAGTTTTGTTCCATTCTTTCATTTGGGCCATATTTCTTTGTCACCTCAATTTGGCAACCTGCATGTGTTTATTTCTATGTATTAGGTAGAGCTGCTTTGACTCCCTGTCTTATGCATGTTAAGCTGGATGGTGTGGAACCTTAGGTGTTCACCAGAGAAGAGCAATCCACTTAACCACTTTGTGGCTCTGAATATGAGGAAGGGTCAGAGAGGGGACAATGCTACATCCTGGCTGCTGGAGGCTTGCTGAAAACTTGCCCTGTTTCTAGTAATTTCCCCTTCTTCCTATATGCAACTGCTGAACTTCTAGCCATTGCTCTGGTGCTGGTTTGCAGAATGTGTGGGTTTGCATACATTCTAGGGCCATATGGGTCATTTAAAGAGACTTTCCTCTGGCCTGCGAACCCAAAGGTCCCTGGTTCGATTCCCAGCCAGGGCACATAACCAGGTTGCCAGCCAGGTCTCCAGCCAGGTCCATAGCTGGAGGCAGGTAAAAGGCAACCATACATTGATATCTCTCTCCCTCTCTGCCTCTCTCCCTTCCCCTCTCTCTAAAAATAATAAATAAAATATTTTAAAAAATAAAACAGACTTTCCTGAAAGACTAGCAGTTTCTACTGCCACCCCAACCCCAACTAGTTTTTACAGCCAAGAGTTATGAGACTCTAGTTTCCTGGTGCTGGAACCCTGGGCTGCATAGTCAGGCCTGGAGCTAGGATAGCTCACTCCCAAGGTATCCCTCCTGATATTTACCCACCACACATGAATGTGGGACTGCCCATTCTGCTGGCCACCACTGTCTACCCCTCCTACCCATCTGGATGAATATGGCTTCTTTAAATCCTTGATTGCTAGACTTTCATATAGTTCAAGTTTCTGGCAGTTCTGAGTGCTTTTTTTTTTTTTTAGGTTAGTTGTGATCCTTCTTATGGTTGTGCAAGGAGGCAAAGTGTGTTTACCTATACCTCCATCTCGGCCAGAAGTCTCAGTTTCTATAGTTTTCCTTACTCAAATATCATTAACCCTCCTTGTTTTAGAATATTGTTCATTTCCTTCTCATCCCAAATACCACAGAAATAAACCCACAGATATAATCATTTTACTATATAAATATATGTGTGTGTATATATATATATATATATATATATATATATATATATATATGTGTGTGTGTGTGTGTGTGTGTGTGTTTATGTATATATATATATGTATATATATGTGTGTGTATACACACATATATTTAAAATCACTGTGTTGTACACCTTAAACTTATGAAAGGTTATATGTTAATTATACCTCAATAGATACGGTGGAAAAGTAAGAAACTTAAATGTTTTTTAAGATGGTACAAAAAAATCCTAGAATAAGAATATCTAAATTTTGTTCAATGTATTTTCATAAATATTGTCTCGCTTGAGATTCACAACAATGTGAATTCATTCTACAGATGAGAAATTCAAGGATTTGGAAGCTGAAAATGTTTGTTTAAAGTTGCACAACCAGTAAGTTGGTAGAATAGAACTAAAACCAATCTCCAGCCCTAAGACTTGTAGACTTTCCATTGTGTTGCAACAGAATCAGACTCCCTCATCTATATCTTGTTCCTGATGCTCACTCATACTTGAGTTGTGAAGTCTGTTGCTGAGTTATTATTTCATTTTCTGCTTGCTTTAGCATACACTTATGTTAGCCCATATATTTCCTGAAGTAAAGCTCCACAAAGCACTTTCAAAACTGGTTTAAAGGGTACAGAGGGAAAGAAAAAGGGGATGGATGTAATAAAACAACAATAAAATTAAATTTGAAAAAACTGGCTTAAAGTCATCTTAACCTATCTGTATATTCTCTCAAACATACGGCAACCTTATTTTCTTCTTGCACATGAGAAAATGTCAGTAGCTTTGTTTGCATTTGCTTCTTTCCTATATTACCCAGACTATGTCAGTTAATAGCAGGCATTTATCATTTGCTCTTTTATTTTCTCTATTTAAATAAATAGAGAATTCTAATTTCTTTATTCTTTTCTTGTGGTCTCAATTAGTTTTTTCTAAAGTCAAAAACATCTATTTTTTTCTTCAAAGAATTTGGCTTCATTTCTTTCCTTGAGAGCTTTCTTCAAATTAATTTTTATCTGTACCAACCCTAACAGCTTGAAATGGAAGCTGGGCTTCTCTCCCCTTGACTATTCCTCATTTTTTCCAATTCTCTTTTATATGAATTTGCTCACCTTCCATTTACCTCTGCCAAATGCCCAAGCTTTTAAGAAATTAATTTTAGCTCTTATCATTACATGATCAAAAAAAGTTTTTTTCATTTTATATGTTGGACATCTACTCTTTCTTGCATATAAGGTCTGTCAACTTTACTGGATCACTTCCCTTTTATGCAAGCATAATGTAAAGTGTTAACATATGCTTCCAAATACTCTTTCAAGCCTATATTTTTGCACACAATTTTCTAAGTATTTAGCTCCACTGGTCAATTTCCAATTATCTCTGGCATTATTCCCTTTTCTGGAATGTAATTGAAAATATGTTTCTATTCCAAAATCACTCTATTTTATGAAGAATGAAGAAAGGACACTTCCTCCTTAATGTACAGATCCAAGCTGTTACCTCCCTAGTTGACATACTAGATCATCTCTTCCAATTTAGACCTCTTATCTTTCAAATATTTACATGATGATATTTTATCAAAAATTCTCCTCTCTGCTGTAGTCTCTTGCTCCCTTTAAATAGCAAGAACCTCAATGGAAAAGTACTATAAGCAAGCAATATGTTATGGAAATAGAGAAAACAAATAAGTAACTGTGGATAATAAGAAATGTAAATTATTTCTTTAAGGTAGAAGGATTTGAGCTTGGCTTGGGAGCTTAGATAGGATTTTAGCAAGCAAAATATGATATGGGATATGATCAAATTCCAAATAGTAATAAAGGCATGCACATAAATATGAATGCATGTCATAGTGTGTATTTTCAGAATAGCTAGTTTCTTTTGGCTGAAACATGGGCTGCAAGTGTCATAAATCAGAAAAGGTAAATAGGGGCATGTTGTAGAGTATGTTGTTGAAATAAGAAGTTTAGATTTTATTCCATAGTGAAGGTTAAGCCATTGGAATTTTTTAAAAAAAGGAGTAACATAGACTCTCAAATCTTTATTGAAAGAGTAAGTGATTATGAACCCAAAATGCTTTATTTGGGTAGCTGGAAAGAAAGCAATGCTCTGAATAAAAATAAAAAGGGACTAGGTACCTAATGGCTATCATCAAAGTAAAATGGGTTCACCTTTGGATATAAGTGAACATAAAGTGCTTGAAAACCATCTAAATCAAGTCATTTATCAAATATGTAGATATATGTATGTCTGAAAGATTGGAAATTGAAATAAAGATTGAAAGTCTAATACATGGAGAGGATAGTTAAAATCATACAGGTGAGTAAAATTACCATGCTCAAAGTCAAAGAAAAAATTACAAGTATCCATGGAGAATACTCACACTAAAGGGATAGGAAGAGAAGGAAGCAAGTTAAAGGTAAAAGGCATTGTATAAAAGTTACAAGAACAATGCAGAGATTAAAATATTATTGAGGTCAAAGCAAGAAAGAATGTAGAAGGAGGTGATTACCAATGCTGAGTCTTTCAGATATACAGAGGAGATCTAAGAAGCATTATAGTTGAAAATTAGGAAGTCACAGAAACCTTCAGATATGATGTTTTAGTAGAATGGCAGGTGCAGAAGCTAGATGATAGACTGTGAGAAGTGGAGGCAGCAATTGTAGACTGCTCTTCAGTGAAGTTTGGTGATAAATGGAAGATAGGAAATGAGACAGCTCATGAATTTATGAGGGTTAAAGGATAAATATTTTTAGAATTGGAAAATCTATATGCTTGTAGTCATAAGAAAAGGAATTTTGAGTTTGGTACATAGCAGGGTGAGAGAGAAAGGGAGAGAGAGAGAGAGAGAGGGGAAATGATTGGACAAAAGGAATTGAAAATACATATAGTGTAAAATTAGTAGCATGGGAAGTGAAGATGACTACCTAAGCAGACAGGAGCTTCCTTCTTAGAGGCAGGAAAAAAAAGTATAGTTTGGATATAGGAAAGAGTTAAATTTGAAAAGACATAAGGAGCAAAAAAGATCTTATTCCTCTCTGATCAATCTAAATTTGCATTTCACACTTTTCTAGTCATCCTACTTATGTGTCTTGGACTCCATCTTCAGGAAACTTGTAGTATTTATTTTCTTGTGTGTGTCTCTTTCCTGCTCTGCAACCCCACATTGTCTTTTGTCTTCAGTAACCACTAGTTTCCCACAGCTATTTTTGCTTCCCTTCCACTTTTACTGTTTTTATTTACTCTTTTCTCTATCCCTACCTAGGATCTATTTTATTCCTTCCCTCAATCTACATCCATAATATAAACACATTAGTTCCTAAATCTCTTTCTCCTTTTTATGCATTTTTCCTAATTAGTGAAGTCTATAGCTAGTGATTACTATAGTTTTCAAGAGTTTGAACTGTGATAGAAAATGATAGCCAAAAAATAGCATAGTGGGAAAAACTTGATCATGTTTATAGGATAAGGGAAAAGGGAGTGGGATGTTAAAATAATATAAAACCAAGGCAATATTTTGACACTATAGCACATGAAACATAATGGAAGCCAGGGCACAAGTAGTAGGACTTTTTTGAGCATAATGAGGATATCTTTCCTCTGAGGCAGAAGAGAAGGTGACAGTGATTGGTCAAATGCATGTGTGTTTGTAGGAGGAAGTGACAGGATTCTAAGAGTTCTAACCTCTTAATTTCTACTTTATGGGGTAGTAGGGAAGTCAAGTACTGAGAGTGAAAGAAGTGAAGGAGTGAAAAATGGGAGGAAGCTCACAGAGTTTTCAACAAGTTATTGTGGGAAATGGAGGAGAGACCACCCTAGGAAAACATCAGATTATCAGACAGAATAGAGGGTCAAAGAGAGCTCAAAAAACATAAATATATAGGAGCATAAATACACAACTGTGAGATCTCATTTTCACAACACTAAGTGGACTACATGCAGGAAAAGAGTTGAATTAATTCAGGTGAAATTGAGATAGAGATGAATTTCAATGTCTAAGAAAGTATGCTGTATTTGAAAATGACAGGAATTTGCTATGGCTGAAAGCATAGTATATGAGCCTGGAAAAGTTACCCAGGGACTTAATAATTGATGCTCTCATATTCCTTTGGCAATGGGGATCCATTGGAGGCTTTTGATTATGATAATTACTTAATCGGACCTATGTTTTGAAAACATCACTAGGGAATATTTGTAAAGAGTGGAATAGGAGCAGATATTGGATGCAGATAGGCCATGTAAAAAGTTATTTCAATCATATGGATAAGAGGGCCTACATAGAAGTGGGCACAGAGAGGAGGAAATGGATTAGAGAGACTGACAGAGACATTTGGTTGAGGATAGGTTTGAGAAAACTGGTGACTAAATGGGATTTTAGCTTATTTGAATTGTTATATTTCTTTCTACAGAGCCTTCTCTATTATTACTCTATGGTTGATAAGTGATCCTTTCTCTAATAGAAGATGAAGGGGGAAATTTTAGTAATAAATGTATCAAAAGATTATAGAGTATTTTTGAAACTGGAGCAGTTTCATGGGAAAAACACATGGCCTTTGGAATTAGTCCTGGGTTCTAAACCCATCTTTACCACTAATATTTGTGTGACTTGGTACAGTTAACTTCACTGAGCCTTAGTTTCATCCTCTGTAAAATGAGGATCATATCTATTTTTCATAGTTCTTGTTAGGTTCAAGGGAAATACTGAAATATGTATAAAAATGTAGGTGGTTTGAGCACTTCCTGGTATGTAGTAAATGTTTGGTAAATGGTAGCTAGTTCTGTTTCCATTGTTTTTGTTACCATTAGTATTGTTTTCTCTGTGTTCTGGTAGTCCCTTTTTCAGGTTCTGATGTCCCCTCCAGAGAGAGTCTCATAGTATCATAAACTGTTCCTGTCTCCTTTGCACTGAAGTCATACCAAGTCATGTTGTAGATCAGTGTGACTCCCCAAATATGACTAAATAAGCCACAGTGATTTGAGCTCCCTATATGCTTTAGGTCACATGATATGGAGGGCCCCTTATGCCCCTAGTCCACTAATGAGCCAACTGTTACTAGGTTTACACCGATGGTAGAGGCTGTCCCTCAAATCAGATTGTATTTGTCTGGCAAATAGATCATATCATACAAAGATGTCTTCTAAAACTCATGTATTTAATGGTGGCCATATTATATGTACAAAAAAAAAAAAAAACCTCATTGTGTTTATCTGTGAATATTATATTCATATTTTCTCTAATCATGTCTCATATAACTACCTGCAAAAATACCAACTGAGCCCTGGCTGGTAACACAGTGGCTAAGGCACCAGCTTGGAAACCCAAAGGTCATTGGTTCGATTCCCCAGCCAGGGCACATCAACCTGGTTGCAAGCCAGGTCTCCAGCCAGGTCCAATGGCTGGAGGCAGGTGAAAGGAAACCATACATTGATGTTTCTCTCCCTCTCTGCCTCTCCCCCTTCCTCTCTCTGGAAATAAGAAATAAATATTTTTAAATACCAACTGAATAAAGCCCCTTAAATCCCATCATCCAAGGAGCTCCTTCAAAAAATCTTAACATGCAAGACCCCTCTAAATGCATATAAGTAGTTGTCCCTGAAATGACACCTGCCCATTGGGTGGTTGCCAACAGACACTGACCTTCAAACAACCGTTGGTATGTGGTTTTACCTCTTGTTACTCCCTATGAATGACAGATATGCTACCATATAGTGTCTTTCCTCTGATTATAATTTAACAGAAGTAAAATAGGCTTTCTTCCTCAGAAATCCACTAGATTGTTGCTTTAAAGAAGTATTTTTCCAGAACTAAGGCTCAACTTTAAGTAATAACCTGAGTTAGAGGTACAAAACAGTTTATGCATGAAAAGAGATCAAACTATCAGGGATTTCCCGAATATTCCCTTCAGCCTCATATCTGAGGTACTAAGCTTATGCAACCTCTGATAAGACCTTATTAGGTACTCCTGACAATGATCTCAGTCAATCAAATATACTAGACTATCTTTTTGCTCAAGCTAAAACTGGGTAAATGGCATTTTCCATGCTAATGTTCCTCGTTGTACTATGGAGCCACTTGCAATTTCCCAGAGTTGAGGCAAAATATGGTTGTGAAAGAGAGGAGAAAAGTAATCTATCAGGTACTGGTCTTAACCTCATCTCTACATCAAATATACATAAGACTGCTTCCACAGAGAAAAATATCCACATCATAGAAGTCTTTAAAAAGTGTGAAGAGGCCCTAGATGGTGGCTCAGTGGATAGATACTGGCCTGCGAACCCAAAGATATTTGGTTCGATTCCCAGTCAGGGCACATAACTAGGTTGCAAGCCAGGTCTCCAGCCAGGTGCATAGCTGGAGGCAGGTGAAAGGCAACCATACATTGATGTTTCTCTCTCTGCCTCTCTCCCTTCCCCTCTCTCTGAAAATAATAAATAAATTCTTTAAAATTAAAAATTAAGTAAATAAATAAAATATTTTTTTAAAAAAGTGTGAAGAGTGTGTGCTTGGCTAAAATAGAAGGAGCAAGGAGTTTTTAGCAACAAAACAGGAATATATATTCCAGTAAAAGCAGGCAGACATTCTGTTAGTCTCCAGAGTTCAAGGATATTTATGACAGCAGGACCCAGTCATCTTACTATTTGAAGAGCAGCTTATGGGATATATGATTAAAATAAACTCTTGTAGTAATTTTAATATATTCTGTAAGCAACAACCAAAAATCAATCTATAAGACTACTCTCAGGGGCAAGGCCAGGTGAACTATGGCAAGAAGTGTCTCCACTCTAGTCCTAACAAGGTTTGCCCTGCTTTCCAGCAGCTCCCCATGTTTCTTTGCCCTTGAGGAACAGCAGGGCTAACTATCACTGTCTGATATTCTTCCAGTATAGATTATTTCATTTCATCTCCTGCTAGTATACAATGTAAAGAGTCTGGGTGTAGTGGTGAATTTCAAGCTTTTATACACTCCAGTAAACAACCCCAACATAACCTTATGATTATGTTTTGCTATAAAGTGAGATGTTACATCTTTTCTGGTATCCACATGTGTGTTTGTATATGTGTATGTTTGTATGCATGTGTATAAATAGTAACAAGGAAAAACAAGGCAGCATCCTATAGGAACTAAAGCAGTGAATTTCTACTGAGTGTGATTCTCTATCCTCACTCTGGACAGAATTATGTGACCCTTTTGTTTGCCAAAGTTAAATAGCCACTGATATCTATGAAGTTACATAGCACTTCTACTCTAGAATCATCAAACATTTGTCAAAATTTTCTGTATACATTGACTTGAGTAGCTGGACCGCAGGAATTAAATTATCTGAATACTACAAGACTTACTTCAAATGGTAAAATAAAATTGGCTACTGTAATACAAAAGAGATGGGACCGACTGGTATAGAAGATAGTGTGAAGCTATGTGTGGGAGTTTGAGTGAGCATTTCATTCAAACATAACTTTTTTCTCAATTTCAGGGGGTCCTATACAATATTATTAAAGAAATAGTAAAATATAATGGCATCCCTATATAAACCAAAGGGTTGGACACTGGAATTGCAATGACAAAACATGCTTTCATCTTTAGTCTTATGAATACAGAAATTCAATGTGTGTCTACTTGAAAGTCCACACTGGAGAATAACTGAGTCCTCTGGAATTTGTTCAGAAAGCCAGAGATGAGGGAGTGCCATTTTCAGTCCTACATCATCATCATCACTGTTTAATTTCTAGTGGTTGGGCAAAGTGTTTCCAGCATGGAATGTTAAAAGGCAGGCAGATAAACCTCTTCCACAGCCTTTTATTGACCTGCCACTTGTACTTTTAAGAAAGATGCTGGGCATCAGAGAGATGTGGTTTTAATTTTAAAACCACAATAAGATACCACCTCACACCTGTCAGAATAGCAATCATCAACAAATCAACAAACAATAAGTGTTGGCAAGGATATGGGGAAAAGGGAACCCTCGTGCACTGTTGGTGGGAATGCAGGCTTGTGCAGCCACTGTGGAAAACAGTATGTAGTTTCCTCAAAAAACTAAAAATGGAACTGCCTTTTGATCCAGCGATTCCACTACTTGATCTATACCCAAAGAATCCTGAAACACCAATTCATAAGAACCTATGTACCCCTATGTTCATAGCAGCGCTATTTACAATAGCCAAGTGCTGAAAACAGCCTAAGTGCCCATCAGTGGATGATTGGATCAAAAAACTTTGGTACATTTACACAATGGAATACTACACAGCAGAAAGAAAGAAGGAACTCCTACCCTTTGCAACAACATGGATGGAACTAGAAAGTATTATGCTTAGTGAAATAAGCCAGTCAGTGAAGCACAAATACCATATGATCTCACCCATTACAGGACAATAATGAACAAAACTAACAACAAGCAAAACAGAACCAGATATATGAGTACATTGAATAGGCCTTCAGTTGTCAGGGGGAAAGGAGTTAGGGGGAGGGGGGAGGAAGAGGCAAGGAAGGGGAGTAGTTTAGACAAGAACCTAGTATAAAGGAACCATGGACATGGACAACAGGTGGGATTTACTTTGGGGGGGGAATGGGTGGGTGGGGAGGGGGACAGAGGGGAGCAAAAAGGGGATGGATGTAATACAACAATAATAAAATTAAATTTAAAAAGATGCTGGGGAAAATAGCTAACAATAAGCAATATCTATTTATTGAGGTAGGGAATACTGGGAAATGAGCAAGTCTATGAGACACAGAAGGGGGTATGTTAGGTGAGGTTTTGGAATGGGATGAATGGGAAGAGAGTGTGAGGCAAGGAGAGTAAGGAAAATATTAGTCCCATTTTGAAAATTATAAGTTGTAAGTATCTTATAGATATTCAAGTGGCTATACTCATACATCCAGTAACTGATTGGAGATACATATATATATATGAATCTCAGATGAAAAATCTGGAAATAAGCATTTGGGGATCTGCATACAGAGGACCAATGAAAGTGTTTGTCCCTTTCAGTTGGCTCGTTAATGTCTCTTCTCATGCCCATAGCCCAGTTAGCTCTGCCTAAAGAGTTAGGCCACCATCAACTGAATTCCTAATTAGTATTTAATCTTCTTCTTCATTATCCCTAACCCAGCCCAGCTCCTAGGAGCACCATTGAATAAATCAGATAACTTGTTAAAATTCTTTGCATCCCACACTTCTGATACTGACAACTCTTAACTTCTAACAGCACAAGGGTGCCCTCCAGTGCTCACCACAATACACTCAGGGGCAAAGAAAATAGTTAAGAATCTTTGCTATTAAAGATTCTTACTTTGACACTTTCTCAGCATCACTCTTCCAGGAAAATTCACTAGCAATATACAGGGTGCATGTGATAAATTGGCAAAATTTTAGTAAACTAAACAACATACCACAAAAGTATTATATTTTGAAATAACTTTATTCTTATAGGTAAATACACAAGTAGTCATTATTTTTTAATTGTTAAAAAAGTCTCCATTTGCTGCAATAATAGACTTGATTTGATTTCGGAATCTTGAGCACGCTTTTGTTAACTTTTCTTTGTACATGGACATCATTATGTTTTCAATCTTAGTTTTAACAGCCTCTTTCTTTATTGGAATAAAGGTTGTTTTAACAGCCTCTGATTCTTTATTGGAATGAGGTTGTTTATGAACTTCTCTCTCACAAGTGCTGCATACATAACAGTCTAAAGGATTTGCATCTGGTGAGCTAGGTGGCCAGATTTCCTTTAACCAGAATTCAGGAACATTGACACTGAGAATTCTTGCACCTTTTTGGCGTTATGTGCTGGTGCACCATCTTATTGGAAGATAAAATGATGCCCATTTGCAATTTGTTTCATCCATAGTACAACTACTTCTCTCAAAAAGTCAAGGTAAACATCAGCAGTCACCTTCAAGCCTTGTGGGAAAAACTGCGGGGTCATGGTATCTCCTTCATTGCTGATAGCACCTAACACCATCACTATAAAAAGAAATTTCATTTTCATGACAACTGGGACTTCATTAAGATTCACAGAGCCACCTGTTGTTTCTTCTGTTGACTATTTGGTCCTGCTGATAATTCTTTGCATTGAAAAAGGAATTTAGAAGGTTTTTTCCTTCAGGATTTTTCAATTTTGTTAGCAGTGTCCTTGCTTTTTCAAAGCTCCTTTTTTTTTTTTTTTTTTTTGGTCCACTGTGTCATAAACTGGCCTCTTCTAAGAATATACAATCTGTATCTGATATCTTCATCTAAAAATCTTGAGAACCATTGCATCTGACATCTGCAGTTCTCTTGCTATGGATCACATTGACTTTCCTGAATCTTCATTGATGATCTCCTGGATTCTGTATGCAATATCTGGACTTGTGTGATCCTTGCATACCTTATGTGTTTTACTTGTTGGTGTGGAGACATCAGGATCAGCATCAGACACCTTCTTCATGTTGTAAACTGTATGTAAAGGGATGTTATGGAAGTCCACAATTTCCTTAGCAGTTCGCCCTGCACATAGTCCAAAAGTTATAGTTGCTCTAACATCATACTCCTTCAACATGATGGCTGTTTTCAGAATTTAATACTTTATATCTGAAACAATGATATTAAATCATAATCTTAGAAACATAGTTTTTCAAAATGAATAAGAAGCATGTGAAATAAGGAGATTCAAAGTTATTGCCAATGTATTGCACACACCCTGTACATCCCTAAGTTAGAATGGATTCTACCCTACCTACTTTAGATTCTGGTAAGACATGAAGAGTTGGGCAAGCCCCACCAGTTAGGCCATGGCCTATAGTGCTATTTGTTGAATAGAAAGAATAGGCCCTGTAATCTGGGTTTTAAGCAAATATCAGAATAAACTACAAGATAGATTAATCGGAGTCTTGTTTCTGCATAAGTAATTAGCCTCACAGTGTTACTACAGATATATAAAACTAGAGGAATAGAGGAACCCATAACCACAGGCCTCCTGGTCACATTTACCTCTGAATAGGTACTAAAGCAAGGCTAACCACTTTGTCCCCAGGTACCACCACAACCACTGAATACTTCTTGGTTTACTAACCATGGTACCAGGGTGAGAGTGGAAGGTTCACCTTCTATCCTTACCTTCAAATAGCAGTATGGAGGACATTTCATGACATGGAATTCTGGATGGTACTCTCTGGCCTTTACACTGGTAACCAAATTCCAAGGTCATCTTAGTTTAAATGGATACTTTTTTAGATAATCCAGGTTGGGAGGGGTAGAAATAATTGAATTGACATGCTCATGAGACAACATACAAAAAAAAAAAAACAAAAAAAACAAACTCCAGTATTATCAATGTGTTACTGCTCACACCTACACCCTGGTCTATTGCCTTTACAGATGGAGCTTCAAGTGTTTCACTATAACCTAAGAAAACCTATGTGCTTCATGTTATTTTGGATTTCTGCCTTAAATTCTAGTTATGCCTTCTATGATCCTACACCATCTGTCACTTTCTTTCCTGGGATTTTCTGGTAAATTTAGACCATTTACCAGAAAGTATTTTCAGAGGTTAGGGCAAAACTGCATGTAAAAAATGGTTAACTAGGAGTCTGAGGCCCACGATTATATCAAACACATGAATTATTTTTCTAAGCCTAAGGCTAAGTCCTTTTATTTATTTATTTTTTCATGCTTTCACTGGTGTTTATTTTAAATTATATTTTATTGATTATGCTATTACCATTGTCCTGATTTTTTCCTCATTGATTCCTCCACCCAGCAATCCCCACTCCCTTAGGCAATCCCCCCACCATTGTTCATGTCCATGGGTCAAGCACATAAGTTCTTCGGCTACTCCATTTCCTATACTGTACTTTTCAACCTCATGGTTATTCTGTAACTACCTATTTGTACTTCTTAATCCCTCACTTCTTCATCCGTTCCCCACACTCCTCCCATCTGGCAACCATCAAAACACTCTCCCTATCCATGATTCTGTCTCTCTTCTTCTTGTTTGCTTAGTTTGTTTTATAGATTCAATTGTTGATAGATGTGTATTTTTGACATTTTATTGTTCATAGTTTTGATCTTTTTGTTCAATAAGTCCCTTTAACATTTCATATGATAATGATCTGGTAATGATGAACTTATTCTTATCTGGGAAGATTTTTATCTGCCCTTTGATTCTAAATACTACCCTTGCTGGGTAGAGCAATCTTGGCTGTAGGTCCCTGCTTTTCATGGCTTTATTTCTTGTCAATCCCTTCTAGCCTGCAAAGTTTCTTTTGAGAAATCAGCTGACAGTCTTACGAGTACTTCTTTGTAAGTGACTCTCTTCTCTTGCTGCTTTTAAGATTTTTTTTCTTTATCTGTAACCTTTGGCATTTTAATTATGATGTGTTTTGGAGTGGACCTCTTTGTATCCATCTTATTTGGGAATCTCTGTGCTTCCTAGACTTCCATGTATATTTCCTTCACCAAATTAGAGAAGTTTACTTTCATTATTTTTTCAAATGCATTTCCCATTTCTTGCTCTTTCTCTTCTCCTTCTGGCACCCCCTAGGATGCAAATGTTGGGACAACTGTAATAATCAATAAAATATATTTTTAAAAGAATACACAAAGACCTTCAGCTTAAAGATGAGGAACTAATTAGGTTTATTATAGATAGACTAGAAAAACTGATTGTGAGAGGAAAAGATTAAAAATTGAATATGGCATAATGTGGAAAGACAAAGAGATTAAAGTGCTGAAAACATTTATGAATTCAAAAACAATGGTCTACTTGGTTATTTTTTCTGAAATATATATATATATATTAAAAAGAAAAACAAATGATTTATTTTTTCAAATTAAATAATGACTAGGTGCCTTGGTTATTGCTTTTAGTAGGGCCTTGAAGCTCAAGTTGCAAGGATTGAGTGCTCAGGAGGGACAGAAGTATCCAGAAGTGAACATGACACAAAGAGCTTTGCCAAGGAAGGGGAGCAGTTTAGACAAGAACCTAGTATAAAGGAACCATGGACATGGACAACAGGTAGGATTGACTTTGGGGGGAATGGGTGGGTGGGGAGGGGGACAGAGGGGAGAAAAAAGGGGATAGGTGTAATACAACAACAATAAATTTTTTTAAGAAAAGAGCTTTGCCAAAGATCATTGAGGCAAAAGCATGGGAAGGATATTTTCAAACTTCACACCTACCTTAAGGCAGAACCACTTGGTCAAAGCCCAAATGAAGTGCATACATGGATCATCAGGAAAGAAACAAAGGCTCGTCCAGCTGCAGGAAACATTCACAGGCTGTGGGGCTGAAAGAGCAGAGTAGGGTAGAGTGATTTGTATAGCAGAGTCATGGAAATGAAGAGTTTCCCTTTCAGCTTCCCCACATCAGATATTGAGAACAACCAATGAATGATCTGTGTACAGTTTAACTCACAGAGCCATGGGAAATTAGGTTTCAAAATTGAAAAATGCCTCAGAAACCACCTAGTCTAGTTGCTTTACGTTATTGGTGAAGAAATTAGGACTGAAAAAGAGCAAGCTAATTACTCAAGATCATATAGCTCAAATATAGTGTCATCTTTTTAATTTAATTTTACTGTTGTTGTATTACATCCATCCCCTTTTTGCTCCCCTCTGTCCTCTTCCCCACCCACCCACTCCCCAACAAAGTCAATCCCACATGTTGTCCATGTCCATGGTTCTTCCATAATATAGTGTCATCTTTTATTAGAATAAATATGCCAAAGGTGAAAGTACCATCCACAATAACTTCAGAAAACAAATTAAGGGGAAAGAAAGATAATAATGTGAAAAAATCACTGAATTAGGTCAGAAGGTCTGGATTAAAACACCAGATCATGTATCTAGCAGTCCCTAGAGTATCTAGGTATTCCTTTTTTCTCTAGTGTACAGATACCCTAATAAATGGTCATAGGCTGCTTTGGAGAATTGTTAAAATCATTATGACACAATTTCTATAATTCTAGAAGAAAGGATTCTTCCAGAATCTCCTCCCTTCAATCAGTGGATTTTGGTTCTATAAGCTGGCTCAGATATAGAAACTGGGGAAAAGATTGTTACTATTTATTGAAGGGCTTCCACAGCTTCCTGATTATCTATCCTTGGTTTCTTTTGCTTGTATAGATTTAGCAGTGCCCTTGGTGGTTGCCTATCTTTCTTGCCTCCTAGGGATACTGTGTTAAATTAACCATATCAATAGATTTTGAAATGTCAGATTTCCACTCTAACCTTGTGGCTCATTGTGATCATTTCATCTACCTTGCTTCTGACAGTTAAACGTCACCACTTAGCTTCTAGTATTTAAGGTCCAAACACCCCAAAGCCCAGTTTCATAACAATATAATGTACTCTGTTTTTGAACTATTTAAGAAGGTCACAATTGAGGTTCTCAGTGGTGCTGGTGCCCCCTTTCATCAGTGCAATTCTTTGTGCTTTGGTTGATGAAATGTTCTCAAGTTTTTTCTAAGGAGCATAATTATGTGTTATTTTACAGCCTGAATAATATGTATACTCTAGAGTAGTAAACTGTAGCATTCTCGTTTCTGTGAGATTTTGATTCCTTTTTCCACCATCTGCCACAGAAATTTAGACCTTTTTACTCCACATTGCTTTATCCAAGCTGCTAAGATCTAATCTAGCAGCAGTTTGGCACTGTTCTTTGGGGTCTTTGCCAAGATATTAAACTTTCTATCATGGCAGTACTCCCATTATTTAAAAGTCTCTCTTATCCAACTTTATGTTCCATCTGACACCTTATCCAGCACCCTCAGCCCATACATACTCTCCTTGCTCTTATTAATACATGTTGGCTAGGCACTAAAACTGTGATATTCCTAGCAGGCCTAGGAATTCCCCATCTTGGTTATGTTGCAATTGATGCTGTTATTGGTTTTGTGTTAAGGAGAGGGGGTGAATGTAGCTTCTAGGGGTGGGGAAAGTAGGTGCAGCTTGTCTTTCTGTGCTTGTCTACAAGCATTAACCTTTACAATTGAGGACTGGGTCATTTCTGCAAGTTCAGAATGTCCAAGGAACTTGAGGTTTAGCACAAAATTGTATATTGACCCTGATATCCACATCCCATTTCTCAGAATTTCACTCCTGGATCAGACTTGGCAGAACTGAGAATTCACCATTCTCTGTTTTGTTACTTTTATAATTAAGCACTGGGTCTGCTCTTCAGTTTTTGTCAGTCCTCAGGCTGAATGAAGTAAATCTCTTTATATGCTGCTAAGGAGGATCTGTGGCTTGGATACTTAGCCATACATCATTACTTGATCATTTTCAGCTTTCTAATATCTTTCTCTGAAACACCAATAACTCCAATAATAGCCATCTAATTTCTTAATCTTAATATTTCTCATTTCCCCCATAATTCTCTATTTAAAAAATATTTTATTCATTAGAGAGAAGGGCAGGGAGGGAGGAAGAAATGGAGAGAAATATCAATGTATGGTTGCCTTTTCCCTGCCTCCAGCTACAGACCTAGCTGGAGACCTGGCTTGCAGCCTGGTTATGTGCCCTGGCTGGGAATCGAACCAGTGACCTTTGGGTTCACAGGTTGGTGCCTATCCACCATAATTCTTAAAAATTGAAAATGTACCTATTAGCATGTGCCTGCATTGCTATCTTATCCTAGTTTACCACCACTATAACTTTAAACAAATGCATGACTTAGGCAATCAGTGTTCTCAATGTTGCTGGGTTCATCTTTGTGAGATGGTCAGCAAGTGCCCAGCTGAAAGTCTCATTTTAGTGCTGCTTCCTACAACTACATCTGGAACTAACTCCCACAAGATGGGTTCCCCAGAGTACAGATTCTGAAAAGGTCATGTGCATGTAGGATATTTATTGTGGACTGCATGTAGCAACATTGGAAGGGAGCAAGGGAAGCAGGTGAGGAGAGAGAAAAGCTGAATTGTGTTGTAGTCACAATGAAGGATCCAACCAATCATAAAGGGAGTGCTATAGCTGGGATGGGCTTGGAAAGTTGATATACATTGAGGCAAGGGGGCTGGGCCTATATAGTTCTACTTCAACTAGTCAATGGGTGCAGGCTGCTCCATTTGTCTGAAGATAATTTCTTTTAAGATCTTATTTATTATTTTTAGAGAGAGGGGGAGGGAGAGTGGCAGAGAGGGAGACATCAATGTATGGTTGTCTTTCACCTGCTTCCAGCTGGGGACCTGGCTGGAGATCTGGCTTGCAACCTGGTTATGTGCTCTGGCTGGGAATCAAACCAGCGACCTTTGGTTTTTATCTACTGTGCCACCAGCCAGGGCCAGTAAAGATAATTCCTGATGAGGAAATCAGCTATGAGCTATCAACATACAAGAGTACTGGCATCAGAGGTAATAAGTGCCTTGATCCTGAGAAGGAAAATGAGGTATATGAACAGCACATACAGCATGTACTAAACTGCACATGCATTAACATAACAGCCTGCTTCATTCCATTTTGAACAGTCTTTCCCCAACTTTCATCCATGTCCATTCCTCTAGCATGATATCCCATTCTAATTCCTTGTTTATGATCTAATTTAAACTGCTTTCACATTGGATCTTAGATATTTCTGATTAATTAGGAGCTATGGAGAGGATGTCTACCTCCTTGTTCTCAGAAATCTCAGTAGCATAGACAATAACAACTCAAGTTTACTTAAGTTACCCAAGATGGGTATCTAACAAGGCCTTACCTCCACAAGTATTCCATATGGGTTTGGAGAGAATCCAGTAGAATTCACATCCAAAGGAGCCAGAGTATTTAGGTTGTAGAGTTCTGAGGCTTGTCTGGATCTAATGAGATGTGGCAGTGAAGAGTTTAAACTGTGGTCAATGAGGGAACTTTGAGCCAAAGCCAGAAAAGTAGCACCCATTACTGAGTCTGAGGTATAAGGTAAGGTCTTAAAGTGCCTAGGTGGCCAACCTGCCTACCTACACCAGATGAAACTTTTCTTTATATGCATCTTTTTCACTTGAAATATTTTACAGAGAACAACATGAGGAAGCTGTGGTCAAAATAACAGAGCTCTTGCTCTGGCTGGTGTGGCTCAGTTGGTTGGAATGTCATCCGATAAACTGAAAGATGACAGAATTAATTCCTGGTCAGGCTGCATACAAGAAGCAGCATTGATGCTGCTCTCCCACTCTCTTCTCTCTCCCTCTCTCTCTCTAAAAAAAATACAAATGAACAAACAAACAGAAAACACCTGTCAGAGCTCAATCAGAAACACAGAGCAAATTGTCTAGAGAATAAGGGGGATAAATGGTAACAGAAAAATATAATAAATAAAATGGATTGGTTTCCTCTGATATCACTTATTAAGAATATTACAGAAGGAGGAGGGAGGAAGAGGCAAAGAAGGAGAGCAGTTTAGTCAAGAACCTAGTATGGAAGAACCATGGACATGTACAACAAGTGGGATTGACTTTGTGGGGGAGTGGGTGGTTGGGGAAGAGGACAGAGGGGAGTAAAAAGGGGATGGATATAATACAACAATAAAATTAAATTAAAAAAGAATATTACACATGATTGATCACTGAACTTATTTGAGACTCACATTTTTCTCATATCTGAGGTGAGAATATGAATACAGTACCCATTTCCCTAAATTATTGTTGGGAATCAATTAATTAGCAAATATGAAACTGTTTAGCTTCATATTAGTATCTGATTTCATATAGACTTGTAAGATGCTACTGCTGGACACATCAAACCACCATAGGCCATCCTATGTGTTACTAAAAATTAGTTCCTGATTGACTCTTCCACATCTTTTGTAGTAGCTTGGTCTCATGATTTGTCTATTAACCATCTGGAAAATGGTCTCCTAAGGTCCTTTATCTGATCAACAGCTTCAGGCTACATTTCCTTCTTTGGCTAAAGACTTCAGGGTTTTTATTCTGCTCCTCCTATCTCTGTCTCTGTCTCTCTCACCACATTTCCCCAAGGTTTGTATTTCTCTTTTACATGCCTAGAGTTCCACTGCCTTCCCTGCCTTCCCTCCAAGCATGGCCAGAGACAGTGCAGTTTTTCCCATTCATCAAAGACAGTATCTTTTTCTCTTTAAGGGTTTTACTGAAGATAACGCAAGAAAATAGAAGACATCAAGCATAACAGACCTGGAGGAGTATCAGTGAATTTCAGAACACGGTTTTCACTATCTCCATTCTACGTCATTCCAAACTGCCCTTCTAAGTTGGGTGTTTACCCCAGTAGGTGCAGCTCACCACTTTCCTCCCACCCCCAATTTTTATTGCTACCTGAGGGTATAGCCTATGCCCCTTGAAAGCTCCCCTTCTCATCTTAAAGATGGAACACATGCATTGCCCTAAATGTTCCTTTCTTAATTGGGCAGCAGGTATCTCTGGGGCAATCCAGAGAGGCTGAACTCCTTGCTCACTAAGCCTCTGGGTACTTTATTGTTCACACTGCTACTTACAGTCTGTGGCTCCTATACTGCTTAGTTTTTCTAATTTTAACCAAATTTACCCTGATTTCCAGATCTCAATCTTCCTGCTTCATGACTGTATTCTGACTAGTGTTGTCTTTCAACTCACATAGGGGATTGGCCATTTCAAAAACTGAGACATGCTCTTTGGTCTTTTCCATAACTTCAACTATTTTAACACCAAAGAACAGTAATGTACTCTTTGTCCTGGAAGAAGAGTGAAATTGGTCACAAACACAATTTTAATACACTCCCCAGATACAGCCATGTACATGACCTGAGCTGGCCTCACTGCAGGCATCTCCATGGAAACCAGAAAAATTATGCATTTTGAGCAGCCTGATGTCAAGTCCCTGTGGCACATATATTTTCCACATTGAGTGTTGCAGGTGAAAGTGGCTCAAGTAACAGTGATAACAGGTTAAGTCCTAGATGAGCCCGCTTGTCCCCAGCCAACCATCAAAGGTCACCCTGAGGTTTCTCAGTTTGCCATACTACTACCAACTCACAGAGTGTTATCACAAACTTTCATAGCCTCACTGTATAACTAGCTAACTTCTCAAAGAAACACAAGCTTTGAGACTTGATCTGTTTTCTTCGTAGCCTAAGCATGAAATGCCCTGATCCATGGAGTCATTCATCCATTTATAATTCAAACAGTTTTGTGCTAAAATAATCTCCAGAATATTACACTGCTATATTGTGGCTACTTCTCTCTTATGGGAATCTCCCTGGGATTGAGCTTTCTTTTTTTTTTTTTAATTTTATTGTTGTTGTATTACATTCATCCCTTTTTTGCTCCCCTCTGTCCCCCTCCCCACCCACCCTTTCCCCCCAAAGTCAATCCCACCTGTTGTCCATGTCCATGGTTCCTTTATACTAGGTTCTTGTCTAAGCTGCTCCCCTTCTTTGCCTCTGCCTCCCCCCTCCCCCCAACCCCTTTCCCCCTGACCACTGCAG